>JANTPZ010011604.1:0-11646 GCA_025593235.1 Vachellia pachyceras | reverse complement strand
TTCTTCTCTTGTTTTTCCCACGAGATTGGAGTTAAATAACAGCACTAAATTTATGTTTGGCCATCGAACTTATTTAGGCCCTTTTGATTTGCTGAAAATCATGAGATGTAAATGAAAAATGTGGATTTTCACCTTGGTTGGTAGAAGAATTGTGAACAGATTTTCCCACGAAAGTTTATTTTTCCATTAAATGTTGGAAGATTCATTCTTATAGAAAATGGTGGAAATTGAATTTTAATCACAAGTAGTAAAATGCAAAAGATATATTTAACCATATTTTAATTCTCATCCATCATGAGGTGCCGAGCGATAGCGTTGTGTTACACTCACTCCTCCCCAAATAAATGGATAAGAAAAAAAATGCTTCCCCATAAAATCGCCACAAAGAGAGAAAGAGAAGGTTAATTAAATAAGGTTCATCTTTTACCAAAAAAAGAAATAAGGTTCATCTTTTGCCAAAAAAAAGAAATAAGGTTCATCATGAAGTCACCATTTTCTATGACATACTCGTTAATTGCTGGGTATCTAGTTAATGATTTTATATATTTTGTTATAAAGGTGAATGTAATCATTTTAAATATTTTTTAATCTATCTTATCACTATTTTAACTCAAATATAATTTTTTTTATCAAATTATTATCTATTTTAATGTATATCAAACATCCTACACTAAAAAAATTTCCTTTTACTTTCTATTCTCTCCCATTCATTTCCTTTGAATGATCCAAAGAGGCTGTTAGCAGTATATTTCGTAATATTTCAACTGTATGCATGGTTGATTTTTGGTTGCAGATTTCTAACCGTGGATGGAGCCGTATTTGACTATTCTTTGGATGGAGTTTTGTTTGGAAGAATTGGGAAAAAATCTCAGTAGAGAATTAATTGTAAAATAGGAATTTTTATGTATGTGTAATTGAATTTTTGTAATATGTAACTGAGTTTTCATAGTATGTGCAATTGAGTTTCACACATGTAGCTGAGCATATACAATTCTCTAATTAATTCTCAAATGAGAGATTTTCCGCAATTTCCCCTTTTTTTCTGCCCGCAGACTCTATTGATCTATGAATTATGATCATATTGTTTTGCGATATTCATCACTCGTTTTTATCCATTGTTGGGAAAAAACTTTGTAATAAATATGTATTATGAAAGGTTTTGCCGGTAATGGATCTATAGCATTTCCACTACCTGCTTCTATTGATATGTAAATGATCGTTGTAATATAATAAAACAGGCAACAAAGTTTCAACCTGATAAAAATTACAGCACCGATCAATTTGCTCTTCTCATTGATGAACGAAACTAGCTCGCACGCACTAATGCCAAGTATACGTAAAGGGATAAAAGTTTCCTGGCAAACAAGGAAGCAATATGGGTAAAGGTATTGGAAACCAAGTACAACTGATTGAAACTTGATAGGCTCGAGATAAAAAGAAAACAAAACTCCTTGCTCACCTGGTGAGGAATCTTTGACGTGGAAATACTTCAAAATTGGTGTAAGAAAGAAGATTGGTAATGGCATCAACACCGCACTCTGTTTTGAGAAATGGTCGCAGGTCAATGTTCCTCTAATAGATCTTATTCTTGAAAGGGAAGGTATGATCCATAGCTACGAAAGAGTTATTGATTATTTGGACGAGGTTGGGAAGTGGGCCTATGGCAAGCCTTCAACTTGGTTATCACCATTGAAAAAAATCATGTGTGCACACCCACCATATGAAAAGAGAGGAGAAGAAATATACATCTCAAAACCATCAATTGATGGTTCCTTTTCTGTGAAATCTATATCATTTTGTTTCTGCAGGTAGCCTAGTGGAGACGTATAACATGTGGAGAAATTTATGGAGATGGAGAGTTTTGCAGAAGACCAACTCCTTCATGTGGCTCTTGACTCATTGAAAGACCCACAGTGCTTAGCTAAGGAAGGGGAGGGGTCTAGTGGGAAATGGTAGTATCCATTTGGATGCAAGGAGAAGGAGAGATAGATGCACCTCATCAGAGGTTGTACTAGTGCTGTCAAAAAGATGGAAGTCCGTGTTATCTCCTTCTACGTGGCCAACATTCTTTTTGTTGGAAGCAACTGATAGGATTTGTTGGAACTTGAAGAATGAAGCTGGGGGTCTTGAGAACTAAAAAAGGTCAATGGGCAATGTTGTTTGATTACATTAGTTGGGACATTTAGGTCTCCAAATGCACTAAGATTGTTTGGTGCATATAGCATCCATAACACTTCTCATGGATTTGACTCCCTCCAGAGAGCATGTTGGGACAAAAATCTGTTAGATCAAAGCAAAATATATTCACTCTCTTCTATGCAGAGCACCAACCATCAAATTTCAAGAGGAAGTATGGTAGCGGAGGTTGATGGATCAGTTCTTGCGAGAGACTGGACGTGGAGGAGCAGTGGAGGAGGAGGAAGGATGTCGGATTTGTGTTTTTAGTTGCAAATTATCCTCTGTTCCACCTACAGTTGTGGAATTAATTGGTGTCATTAACAATCTTCAATTGTGTTGGAGCAGATGATAAAGAAATAGTATTGCGCTGATACACTGTATTGAAGCAATTGATTTTTGTATAGGGGTTGCGAGATGGCCACCCCTATTACAACATTGTTCAAAATACTAGATTTCTTGTAAACATGTATTGATAGATTTTTAGTTATGCTTAGCAATAAGGAAAATCTTCATTTTTATATTTTGCAGCAATCTATTACTATATGTCATTTATAGCCAGGATATGCCTTAATTAAAATTAACCATTTTTATTTTCTTCTTTTTGAATGGAAAGGGGATTCATCCAATTATCTAGCAAAAAAAGGTCTAAAATAATTACAAAATCATGAACAAATAACAAATACAATGTCAGAAATTTCAAAAGTGAAAATTCACCACTATGACAGCCCGTTTGGTTCAGTGCAAATTGAGCAATGAAAAAGGAAAATCACGATTTTCCATTGGCGGTGGCCGTTTGGTTCAACGAATGCGACAGAAAATGGCTTCTCCATGGAAATCCATTTTCCAGCGTACGCATGAAAAGCTCTTCCCACAAAAAATGATGAGAAGGCAAATTCAATCGGTCGATGGAAGAGCCAAAAGACAGAATTGTCCTCTGCGTGCTCTCGCTCTCACTCCCCATACCGTCTTCTCCGTCGTCGGTGTCCTCCTGCGCGCCATCGCTCTTATTGTGTTATTTGACGTTACATTCATATCGTCGGTGAAGAAGTAGATGTGGCCGTAGAAGACAACGGAGAATACGACGAAAGAAGACACGAAAGAACGAAGGAAGAATGACGGCGTCGGAGAAGATGACATGAGGTGATAATATATCACCTCATCCTCAACTCATGCGAATGGGCTCACCTCATCCTATTAAATATATAATTAATAATATATATTAAATACATATATAAATATGTAAATAATAAGTAAATATAATTAATAAATATAATATAATTAATTAATAAATAATAAATATAAATAATTTGAATTTTTAATAATAAATAATTATATTTATAAAAAAATTTTACATTTGTCATTGAGGGCAGTATAGTCATTTGATACAATTTTTCTACTCTCTTTCCTACAATTTTAACCCAACCAAACAAAAATTTTTCCATCAGCCTATTTTCCATTCCGGTGTCAACCAAATAGCACACTCTAAAAAATTTTCCATTTCGGTTGCATTAATGATTTCTATACGGGATAGGCTCCTTTGATCATGCAAACTTAGACTTTGCGATAAAAGATTTTTTTCATAAGATTTAGATTTTGTTTAAATACTTACATTTTTTAAATTTAGATTTTTAATAAAAATTAGATTTTGAAGAAAGTTATTTTCTTATCAAATTATATCATTTCTTCTTCTTTTCTTACTTACTTTTTACCTCGAACTCCGTAAAAACTATTTTCATCCCAAGCACAATTACCTTTTTAAAATTTAGATTTTATCTTAAAATCTGTAAAAATTATTATGTCAAAATCTATTATTCACAACTTAAATTTTATCTAGTAAAAAATTATTTTCTGCTGCACTTTCAAACCCATACCAGAGTTGTTTGGTTGGAGAGGGGTGGCTGAAAGCGATGTGAAAATTAGCCATCCAAAATTTTGAAGGGAATCAAAATCTGTCTTCTCATCTCTTCCCTTATTTTCATTCCTATTGAAGTTTTTTTAAGGGAAGCCAGAGACTAATTTATACCGCGAATTTCCCCTGAGATTAACCCGCGATTTAGATGGAGAGGAGACTAGGCAGGAAAGGAAACTTCACAGAAAACGTGGGATGCAACGAGTATTCCAAACTTTAACGCCCAAGCTTAACTGGAACGACGTGGATCAATATAGTGAAGCCACAAATCACGAATTGGCTCCTGAAGAAAAGAGTTCAGCAAGCTCTCAGGAATGAGATAGTTCCAGCATGCGACAGCCAGCAGGCATTTCCGAAAAATATGATCAGAGTTCTCGACTCCCCCCACTACAAAAATCCCACGCCTCCATTGCGGTGAGGTGTCTTCGCTTTCGTTCAAAATTGGTGAGGGGTCTGTCCTTGTAAGCTAGCCAGAGAAAGGATCGAATCCTTCGTGAGCCAGGCCAGGTCCTTATGAGTTTCCAGCATTTCGCTTCTTCATTCCTTGAATCCTCCTCTGTTAATTTATAGGCAGACGAGACAGAGAAGGAACGGGATTTGTTGGGGTCCCAGTAGCAGCTAGCCTCGCCATTATCAATGGTTGGAGGGGGTGTCGAAGCCTCGCCATTTTCGTTTTCATTTTAAAACGTTTCCACGAACCAAACGGCCCCTTAAGTATAATTATAATTTTTAAGTTCCATTACCGGGAAAGGGCGCAAGATTTGGGAATTCAACTTCCGATCAACCAAGAGTCTGTATTAAGTTCTACTCCGAGTTATTTGTAACATTTGCACAGGAGCTGTACTTAAATCGCCTTGATTATAGATGGAACAGGGGAGGCAGGTGTTCGAAGTCGACCTTCTTGAAAGGTATGCTGCAAAAGGCCGAGGAGCTATCACATGTATGACTGCTGGAAATGATGTCATTGTGATAGGAACTAGTAAAGGCTGGGTCATCAGGCATGATTTTGGGGTCGGCGATTCATATGGTAAAGTTTTAATTTTACTTATTTCTCCGTACCGATTTTCCATTAATTGTCAAAAGTTACGATGCACTTGAAAGTAGAAATGAATTGATATCCTTAGAAGATGCAGCGTCCATATTCTTCAATTTTTACTTCTACTTGGTACTTAAATTCATTGTCTTAAGCTGTGTTATTTACAAGCTCAGGATTTGCTAGTTGTTTTAAAGAAGACCAATTCAAGAAAGGTTTGCTGATGCTAGGACCTGAATTTTTTCAGTGATTGGATACCTTACTGGCCAAGTTGCATGATGAGAGATTTTCCCCCACATTAGTTAGTGTCTAATATCTGATTGTCTATGGGAATATAGAAATCGATCTCTCTGCGGGCCGGCCTGGTGAGCAATCTATCCATAGGGTGTTTGTAGATCCTGGAGGGAGTCACTGTATAGCCACTGTTGCTGGTGCCGGAGGGGCTGAAACATTTTATACTCATGCTAAATGGACCAAGCCCCGAGTTTTAAGCAAGCTGAAAGGCCTTCTTGTAAATGCTGTTGCATGGAACAAGCAACTGATAACAGAAGGTAGTTGATGACTTTTCTGTTTGTTGCCAAGTACTTGATACTTTATTTACAACAAATAATTTTTTGCATTTATTCGTTTCTGGTGTTCTGTTCAATTTTTCAAAGCAGTTTCTACAAAGGAGTTCATTATCGGTACAGACAATGGTCAACTTCATGAACTTTCTGTGGATGAAAAGGACAAGAAAGAAAAATATATCAAGTTTCTCTTTGAATTAACAGAACTCCCAGAAGCTTTTATGGGTTTACAGGTACTTCCAGCTTCTGCTTGCTCTTTGTTCCTGTTCAATTGTCAAGAAAGATTCTATGATTTCATCTCTTTTTGAGAAATTGAAGTGACATTCCTTTTAATAATGCGACTTAGGAATCATGAATGGTTGATGTTCGTTCTTTACAGATAGAGACAGCCAGCTTAATCAATGGAACTAGATATTATGTGATGGCTGTTACTCCAACACGGCTTTATTCCTTCACTGGCTTTGGATCACTGGAAGTACGTAAGATAACAATACGTTTTCTAAACTTTGATTTTTCCTATAATTCCTTTAATTTTATGTGAATATGAATTCATGAACAAATTAAACATGTTCTGTGATTATTTATATTGAATTTTTTGCTGCACTATGACTAATTATTTACGTGATTAAAGTTGGGATACAACTATGTTCTTGTAAGTATAAGCTTTATCCATTTTCACAGTACTCTTCACTATCATCATTTGAACTCTATTCTGACGATCAATGATCACGGTACAAGTGCAGACTGTTTTTTCAAGTTATTTACATAGAACGGTACATTTCATGGAACTTCCTGGAGAAATACCAAACAGGCAAGTGGTTGTACTTATATAACGGTACTTTTATGACCTAAGCACATACAACATAAAATAGGAAGAGTTTTGGAGGCTAAATGTTTGTTTCGTTATTATAGTCTAATTAATTTTACATGGATTCAAGCTTTCCCATTTGATGCTTCTGTTTCTATTTGGTTGTCTTTCAGTGAGCTGCATTTTTTCATTAAGCAGCGAAGAGCTGTACATTTTGCATGGCTTTCTGGTGCTGGTATTTACCATGGGAGCCTGAATTTTGGGGCACAACACAGGTAAAATTTGACTTGGTATTGTTACCACTCATTAACATTGGATGTTATACATTTTAGTTCTGTGGATTCTTCAAATTTTGATTCAGGCGTTTCATAAAAGCGAAATCTATCCATTTTTTTTCCTTTTGTTAACTTGTGCAGTTCTCTAAATGGGGATGAAAATTTTGTTGAAAACAAGGCACTTTTGGATTACTCAAAAATGTCTGAAGGTGCAGAAGTAGTTAAACCAAGTTCTATGGCATTGTCTGAATTTCATTTCTTGCTGCTAATAGGGAATAAGGTGAAGGTGCGTGCACTTGTCTGTACAATTGTGTTCACTTCATATTGCATATATAGAAATGCATGTGTTCTAAATTTAAACATTTGTAGGTTGTAAATAGAATTAGTGACCACATCCTGGAGGAACTTCAGTTCGATCAAACTTCAGATGCAGCACCGAAGGGTATTATTGGACTATGTAGTGATGCCACTGCTGGTCTGTTCTATGCATATGATCAGAACTCTATCTTTCAGGTTTTTACCTCTCATGAGTGCATCCTTTTGTTTTCTCAGATTTAACTGCTAATATGTACTGCTTTTGGATGCTGTAATTTTAGGTGTCTGTTAATGAAGAAGGTCGAGATATGTGGAAGGTATATGTTGACATGAAGGAATATGCAGCTGCTTTAGCAAATTGCCGTGACCCTCTTCAAAGGGACCAAGTATATTCAGTGCAGGTACTGTTCATTATCTTTATAATGACTACGGAATCGTTCATCTGGCTGCAGAATTTCTTTCCCTTTTTGAAATTTCACATCATAAAGCTAAGTCTGGTCTTTGACTGGGACTTCTTTTGTGCAGGCTGAAGCTGCATTTTCCTCAAAGGATTTCCTTAGAGCTGCATCTTTCTATGCCAAAGTATTTTCTCTTTTTAAGTTGATTGTTTGGTTGCATTTAGTTTGTAAGCTTATGCACGAATTACCTTTACTTTGTGTCGATTACAATTAGTTAATAATAAATGCACCAGTATATTTAAACTCTCAAAACTTCCAAATCATAGTCCATTCTAGCCAAATGTTCCCCAACTATATCTTCGAGACAAAGATGCGCCATCTTCCAATAAATTCATCGTAATTTTACATATAACCAATGTAGTTTTATGATTTGCTTGACTTTTCTCACTTGTAAAACCATATCCACTTGATATATTATACTTGTGCTGCTATTAATTTTAAATTCTGGAGTTGCAACTCTTTTTGTGGCATTTGTTTTATATACATTAAAAAATTCTATTCAATTAACAATGAAGATTTACCATTTAAAGTAAAGTCATATCAAGTTGGACCAGTGCCATATCATGCGCTCAAGTAGCAATTTGGTTTTCATCATGGGGATGAGAGAAAATATGATAGTGATTTCATTTGCAGATTAATTATATCCTATCATTTGAGGAAGTCACTCTGAAGTTTATCAGTGCTGGTGAACAGGTAATTTCCATTTTTTTGGCCTTTTAACTATTTGAAACTCTGGGGTAGCCTATTCTTTTCATTTTAAATCTGGATTTTCTTACTGCCCTACTTGTCAGTTTGTTTAAATTACATATGAGAAAATTCACTGTTATATCTGCTTACCTGCAGGATGCCTTGAGAACTTTTCTATTGCGGAAACTTGATGGTTTAGCAAAAGATGATAAATGCCAAATAACAATGATATCCACATGGGCAACTGAGTTATACTTGGACAAGGTTCTTCTGAAATCCTGGCACTTGGAAGGATAATTTGTTCCTCATTTTTATTTTTCTTTATATCATTTGCTATGTTCTGACCATATTATCTGACAATGGAAGAGAAGGATGCTTATTTTTTATAAAATAATCTCAATATCCCTTTTTAAACTGGACATGTATTCTCAGCATTTACATTTCTATTTGTCTATATTGATTGCAGAACTTTGTTGTGTAACTATAACCTTGTTAAAAAGAGTTAGAAGATATGAAAGTTTATTTTTTGTTGGAGAAGAAAAAAAATCTGAACCATCCCTATGAAATGAAAAAGTTGCCATGCTTGGCAGTAGTACCAATTTGTGATTTGGTTTTAATAGTTGAAAAAAGTAAGAAATGCAAAATTGCAATTTCTTTGAGATTTTGGGAAATTAGAACTGCTACTTTTAATATTTCTTTACCTATTGAGTTATGATATTTTTTTATTTTAAAATTGATTAGGTTTTTATATCTGATCTTTAGATGAATCAATTGCTTTTGGAGGATGACTCTACTTGGGAGAATCACAATTCAGAGTACCAATCAATCATTAAAGAGTTCCGTGCTTTTCTCAGTGACTCCAAGGATGTATTGGATGAGACAACTACAATGAAACTTTTGGAAAGGTAGTGATTTGGTTTATACTTGATACAAATACTTCACAGCGTGTGTCTTTTCTTCAATTTTGTCAGCACAATTCCTTTTGATAATACATTTGTGTTCTCTGACTTTTTATTGTGAAGAAACTCACAGAAGAAAACGTTCTTTGGTGTTTTGTTCTATCATGCAAAAGATCGCTATGAAATATAAAGGGAGGCCTGACCACATGATCAGCTGGTCAATTCTACAAAACAAAAAGACATGTACAGCAATTAAGAATAATAAATTACATAATAACACAAAAGAAAATGAGATAACTATACCAGAAAACATCCTTCTAGAAAATGAGGGAAGCCAACAACACAAGGCTTGGGATTTCAACATATAAAGTTTACAATTGTATCAAAAAACGAGACAAAAAGTCAAGGATGTACTTTTAAGTAGTCTTAAGTGTACATGGTTGCTTGATTTGAATAGTTTGTAGCCTTGAGACCTTTGATTACCATAGTGAAACTTCCATAAGGAAACTGTTATATTTCTAAGATTTGTCCTTGGCTTTTCTCAATTTTTGTCTACAGATGGAGTGTATCTAGGTGACTTTCACTCTGATGCTTTGTTCAGCTCCTCTGCATAATTTTGTATTCCCTGGAATTGCAAAATGATAGAAACAACTAGAACATAATCCGTTCATTTTAAAGAACGAAGCACTGGTTTACCAATGTCTTTTTGTGGAGATGTTGTATTTAAATAATGAAACAAAAATGAACTCCTTTTTGTCATGCACGCATGGATGCTGTGCAACATTTTTAAAACATTTCGAGTGTTATTTGGCTCTAAGTGGACCATATCACCTTACCCTGTGGATTTTTTTTTTTTTCAGTGATATTGAGTATAATGCCTTGTACTTGAATCCTGATGTCATCAATATTTCAAATTCATTCCACAGTTAATTTTCTTGTCACTTTGTCTGTAAACAGTTGAAAGCTTGGATACAGGTTGGTTGTAAGCTGTCATTTTATAATGCTGCTTTTGAAATTTTCGACAGTTATGGAAGGGCTGAAGAATTGGTTTATTTTGCTAGTCTCAAAGGCCAGTATGAGATTGTTGTCCATCATTACATTCAGGTGGTTTGATTTTTACTGAGTTTCCAGTTCTTGATCTCTTATTATTGTTAAAATATAGACATCATGAGTGGTTATCTCTACCTTATTCCTTTGTAATGCTTCTTATTGTGGGTTTTCAACTCAGCAAGGAGAAGCCAAAAAAGCTTTGGAAGTGCTTCAGAAACCTGCCGTGCCTGTAGACCTTCAGGTACTGTTCAAGCTCTAATGGGTTGTCATTGTCTATTTGTCTGTTCTATCTTCTTCCTGCGCTTCTGCGGCTGCTACTTGTATTATTGATTGGAGCGCTGTAACCACTGTTCAAAAAAATCTTATGAAGTGAATATCGGATCTATTGCGCAGTACAAGTTTGCTCCAGACCTTATTGCACTTGATGCATATGAAACTGTGGAGTCATGGATGGCTACGAAGAACCTGAACCCAAGGAAACTGATTCCTGCTATGATGCGTTATTCGAGTGAACCTCATGTGAAGTACTGCTTATTCACTTCTGTATTTTCATTAAGTGCTTATCACGCTGTACGGAAAGGAGTTCATGATTTTTTGTTTCTTTTCTTTCCTTGCATGCAGGAATGAGACACATGAAGTCATCAAATATCTTGAATACTGTGTTCATAGGTTGCATAATGAAGACCCTGGAATTCATAACCTATTGCTCTCTTTATATGCCAAGCAGGTTGAATAGTTTGCTTAATAGATTGATATACTTTTGATGTCGTGATCATGATTAGTTTCTCACATTCTGATTGCATCATGTTACCATAAATGTACAATATCTAGATGAATAGATGTGTACTATCATGGGATGAATGGTTGTTATTAATCAGTCATGGTTGAGATGCCTTAATATGGAATTGGTAATCTCAGCCTGTTATGTCATGCGCTTGAACTCTGAAATTCTTCCAACATTTAACATCAAGTTTAAGACTGAAATGTCATGGTTGGGCCTGCATTTGTAAACATACAGCAAATTTCTATCAATCCGCATTAAACAGCCAGTGTTTCTGCTTCTTGTGTATGAAAAACATAACCTTAATCTTTACTATGTGTTGATCATTATAATTGGAATAGCATGATTTTCATTAATACACACACACCCGGCCTTATTTACAAAATCATATGCATAACGTGGAAATATCTATTGACACTCAAGTTTGAGTCTTAAAAGTTGTCTCATTTCTTACTTCCTTCAGGGTAAACTCGGTTTGTCTTCATGAGATTTGAAGAAATGAGGACGTTTTTTTTTTGGTATGATATGGACTTTGGGCACATATGTAGTTGACTTAGGTTTCCTTGACTAATGACCAGGAAGATGGTAGTGAACTTCTTCGATTCCTACAATGCAAATTTGGAAAAGGACAAGAAAATGGCCCAGAATTTTTCTATGATCCTAAGTATGCTCTACGTCTTTGCTTGA
>JANTPZ010011597.1:0-10148 GCA_025593235.1 Vachellia pachyceras | reverse complement strand
AAAATGAAGTTTAAGATTACAACGCATCGAATTTCAACAAGATCGGTTGAATGCTAGCCCTGTACAGTTCTTATCCCTCAGAAATATTATCCAGAAACGCCTCAAAGAGTTGAAAGCGTCGACGTGATGAGCGCCTTGAGAATAATCGGATCTGTGTTCATCTTTACCTTGTCGATGAAAGATCCGATCTAACGCTTTATTGATCCTTTTTTCCTCTCCGACTACCATTTTCTTTCTTCTCGCCATTCACGGCCTGTCCGCTATCAAAATCCTTACCGCGATGGGTAACACAATTTTTTTTATTGAAAAAAACTGGGATCATCATTAACAAATCTATAGTAATTTTCCTCTAATTATATCATTTTTTAATTTTTACATATTATTATGTACTTTTTTATCTTTTCTAACACACTCTTTTGTCTCTTTTTCCACCCTTTCTCCCCCTCGGTCTCCCTCACTCTCATCATAAATAAGGATGTTTGTTAAAAAAAATGTTATATTTTTACTTGTTTATTATATTTAACCAATTTTTTGATTGCTTTAATTTAATTATTTTCACTCTATAAAAATAATATGAAACATTTATTTTGTCACATGACAATATATAATATATCAAGTTTGCCCTTGTTTGAGTTTCAAAACCATAGGATTTTGGTTTTCCAAATCTCATTTGGTTTAAAACATTGTTCCATACAGTTTGACGTTGACCATTTTGCCCATTAAGAGATCAAAACTGAAATGATAATGAACTTGTGAGATAAAAGATTGTATTAACCTAAAATAAATAAAAAGATTAGACAATCGGGGGAATTAAATCCCAAACATTGTTAGTTACCCAGGATCTTGCATTGGTTTGACTCAAATATGCATTTGCGATATTGATTCACAAGCAGTTCAAGAAGAAATTGTCTTTTAAACATATCATGCCTTACAAATATTATATTGCTACATTGCCGTTGGGGAAGTTGCTAGATGATTCACTGCATAACCATTTCAAGCAGCAGGACTGTTTGAATTACTTCTACACTGTTCTTATCCGTGGGAATATTTGGTGTTTCTTGTGGTCCTTATATTTCTTTCTTTATTTCTTTTATGTATGATTACAAATTGTTTGACCATACTAGTGTGAAAACACAGTTGAATGTCATTTATATGACAAATGCAACTTCAAATTTCTTGTAATCTCAACTTGTATCTTTCTCAAATCTTCTGTTTTGTGGGGGGTACTTCCTAAAATATTATTTCTTCATGAGAACTGTGTCTACCATTTCTTGCTTGATGGCTCTCTTTAAATATCACTTCTTGATGACAAAGAAGAATTACATATCTGTGGAGAAACATCTTCCTTTCCTACAACAATATCCCATCATGAGCATCTTTGGTTTTTAATTGACTAAAGCTAATTTTATTCGATTTTTAAATCCCTAATTATATTAAATAACCTGACTAATGATTTATCAAGTTATGAATGTTTTTATTTGCATAACTCTTTGTACTTATTTATTAGAAATATTTTTCATTATGTAAGTACTGCTCATAGATTTTAAAAAAATTTTACTCAAGTTTCAAGAATATTTCGTTTGGTTCTTAATATTTTTAGCAAAAACAAATCCATTATATTAACTATTGAAAAGAGAAGCAAATAACACATTGAAACTAAACAGTTGATAGGATTAGTTGGGGTATAAAGATAATTACCAAAAAGTCTTTATAACAAGTGAACAATGTCAACCTTTTGTTATTTCTTACACTGTAACTTGTCATTACACGCTCCTCAGTTGTGTTAAGCTTTTGAATAATTCAGTCTCTTACTCATAACTTTGTAGTAATTCTCTCAGTTAGTTACCAACAAGCTGTTGGTTGAGGTAGTAAGCGGCCTCACCTTCCGTAAAGAGGAGAACACAAATTCAAACACCAAGAAACACAGTTATTAAAAAAGATGAAAAACTTTACGCTGCAAAGTAAACCTTGAAGGTTACGGGCGAATCACTCTAACAATGTCAAGTGGGACCTTCCCTTCCTGATAGCTCTGGAAATTGACAACACCATAATTCTTGATGTTTCTGTACATTCTAGGTCTTATTTCATCAACAAGGGCCTCCATAGGTCCTACTTCTACCTCTACATCTGGTTCGTCAAACACTGCCACTGATATCCTTAACTCGTCTTTGTTCATTAAAACCCTTTGGGCTCTTGAATATTCCATTACTTATTATCTGCAACATATAAATTATATGATTATGCATCTAAGCAGAAACAATCAAAATTTCCCATATGCTTGAATACTCTTTTAGGAAAATAATAAATCATTCAAGAATGAGATATAAAAGAAAAGGGAGAATTTCATTTAGTATAGCTACTAAAACAGTCTCTACTACTAGTAATAAGCACAGTAATCAAACACCAAGGCTACTTCATTTCTTAATAGCTGCAAAATCAGAAGCGTAAAACCAAATATAAGCACAACAAAGCTGATGAATGAAGTGAAGAATAGATACATCAAGTGAGAAGCAAAAATCTGGATAAAGAGAATTTGAGCATTGAATTTTTTAGGGATGAGAAGGGAGAAATGGAAATTAAAGAAATGGAACCTAGAAGCATCCAAAAGAGGAAAGAGCAGATCTAAGGTTGAGAAGCTATTATTCAAAAGATAAGAGAAGGCCGACATCAACAGTAGGTATGAGAAAGGAAGATGAAGAAGAATCAAACTTCTTGGACCCAAAGGTATATGTTCCTTCACAGCAAATTGTGGTAGTGGTTCATCCCCATCCATCGACATCTTGTTATGAGCCATGCAAACCATGCAGTAGTTGAGACAGATAAGGCCGAAGGAAGCAAAGCCAAGTCCAAAAAAGGGATAAGTCACAGCACGCGTGAGAGACGAGCCACATGGAAGCTGAGAGAATAAAACTGTGTACGTGAGCTGTGAGGGCCGGAGTAAGTTGTGATGAATCTTCTCTCTCATTCTCTAATTTCTTTTGGGATCCTCAGGGTATTCTCTCTCTTTTTCCATTAGCCTTATGATATTTTCTATTATCCATTGTGCATTGTATCGCTGGAATATTATAACAGCATTGTTCGTTCATTGTGTAATCGAATATATTCTAGAATTGCTTTGGAATTCATTATCCACCATTTAATTCATAACATTTTGGTGCTTTTGTTGAGAGAAGACAGAGATGGCAGGTTCTAGGACCTGCAAGCTGACTTCAGGCAACTGAGCGAACAAGTGAAACACCAGAATATCGCCACCAAAGAGAAACTAGAGAAAATGGAAAACAACACTAATATGAGACTGGATAGGATTGCAGCAGCTATTGAGGCACTCACTTGAGCATGGTATCCTCCATCTTCTCAAAGTATCCAGAAAATTGAGAATAACACCAACATGAGACTGGATAGGATTGCAGCAGCTATTGAGGCACATGTTTGAGCATGTATTGACAACTCTTCACCACCACCATCATCGACCTACATGGAGCTAGAATCTGGCCATACCAATTCGACTATCCGTGAGTCACTATCCATAAAGAACAATACCTGCATGTTGGAGAATGAGCATCCAGGGAATGAGATACATTGTTTCGAAATAGCATATCACCCTCTGGACTCGATCAAAATACTTGATATCAAATTTGGGCATCTTCAACACAATTTCAACTACCCTAGATGAATTTCCAATGACTTGCAGAAGCTTGTCGATAACCACGAGTTTCATAGAGTTCTATTGCTTTACCTTATTAGCATAATAGGCTCCTCTATGAAACATTTAATGATAATTTCATTTGCCCATTTGTGTCTCTAGGATTTAGTCAGTTATTTATTGTATAACAATTGCTAAAATGAATTTAACCTTGTGAAAATGTGGCGGTAATGGTATTATCATCTTCGTTTGAAGGACAATATGGCTCAAATGTATATTTTTAAGACTTTGATTCATTAAATATATGATTTAGTGAAGCATGCATTGTCAACCAATTTTGTTGTTTATCTGATATTATCTATCTAATAAGATAGATTAATGTTCTTTCATCTGAGAAAAACAATGTATTAGTAATGAAATTCTGTGGATTTTGCGGATGTTTCAAGTCAAGGTTTAAGATTCATTCTCTTTTGAACTTTTTTTAGTGGTTATTAATGATCAATTATACTTTGATGCTTATTTTAGGGCCATAAAAACCCTGTCTGTTTCGTATGTGAGGAGTTTTCCAAAGAATACTGGGTATTTATGAGCGACAACCTGGTAATGGACTATGAAATTTGGTAAAGAGGAATGCATTCAAGAGTTGAATGCATCCCATCCGGCAAGCAATTCAACACCTGTGTTTTCTAGCCTTCCTATCCCTTGTTGATTACTGGCCGCCATGAGGTTAGCTACCTATTTATTTTTATTTTTATCCTCTTGCTAATTAAATATGATGTGGAATCATATGATGATATTTCTGACTCTTGAGCTCTGGAACTTCAATGAGACAAGCGATGTCTATATTTGCACGTGACAAACTTGTATCTTTTTTGGCTGCATCAAATGCTTCTAGGTTGGTGGCCTCAGCTAGTCATGACAGACTCCTCAAGATTTGGAAGTGACTGCAATCTTGCCTATATTAAAAACCTTTATTCTATTGATAATCATACAGCTATTACCTTTTGTACTTCAGGCCTCTTCCTATCCTTACCTCTGGATCAGATTCTTAAAGCTTGGCATTACCAAAGAGAAATTCAAGAAAGCCCTCTTTGACACGAAGCTCTCAAATCCCCCTGGAATTGATGGATTGCATGTTCTATTCTTTCAATCACAATGAGACGTTGTATGGAATTCGATTGTAAAGATGATTAAGCTTTTCTTCAAAGGAGGCATCTTAGACCCCATCCATAATTGCACTCTCATTACTCTTATACCAAAGGTAGATCAGCCTTAACACAAAGGGATTTCGACCCATAAGCCTCTGCATGGTTGTGTATAAAGTTCTAACCAAGTTCATAGTCAATCGCCTCAGGCCTATCATGCCCTCTCTCATCCTTCCCAATCAATCTAGCTTCATTGAGGGGAGAAGTATTACTGACAATATCATTATTGCGCAAGAAGTAATTCACCTATGAAGAAGAAAAAAGGCAAGCTAGGTGGATGGCAATTAAAGTTAACCTAAAAAAGCCTTTGATAGGCTTCAGTGAAACTGCATTAAAGATACATTAATAGATGCAAAATTGCCACCACAACTTGTGCAAACCATCATGAAGTGCATCAGTGGCTCCTCGATGCAATTACTTTGGAATGGGAAAGCATCTAAATCATTTCAACCTTCGAGAGGCATAAGATAGGGAGACCTACTATATATCTTTGTCTTATGCATGGAGAGATTGCCCCAAGTCATTAATCAATTGGTTGCTTAGGGTATGTTGTCGCCTATCACAGTAGGGAAGGATGGTCCCCCACTTTCACATCTTTTCTTTGCTGACGACCTTATTCTATTAGCTCCAATAATCTTGCATAGGTTGACCTTATTAAATCCATTCTTGAGGACTTTTGCACATCCTTAAGATATAAAGTTAGCAAGTTAGCAAAAGCAAGTTGAAGATATTCTTCTCTCACAATGTAAGACGAGATGAGGCCTCTATGATTTGTCATGAGCTTGGTTATCAACAAACTGCTAAACTTGGCAATTACCTGGGTGTTCCTTTACTACATAAGCGGGTGACAAGGGATACATACAAATATCTTGAAGAACGTGTCTAGAGTAAGCTAGCCGAATGGAAAGCAAAATCTTCATCCTTAGCCAGAAAAATTACCCTTGCAAAATCCATTCTCTCAACGATCCTAATGTATGCCATGCAATCCACGAAAATTCCCTCTTCTACCAATTGGAAAATCAGAAGTATGATTAGAAAGGCTAATAAAGTCATTCTTGTGAGGTGGGATGAAGTATGTTGATTGAGCTTTATTTGTATTAGTTTTTTACTTAGATTTCCAGAGTCTTAGAGTCAATTTTAGCCCTTACATGATCCTTTTATGCCTAAATTGATATTAGGAGTTGTTGATTTGGATTAATGCAACTTTGGGTTCATATACCATGAATACTGGTGTTATTGTGCTTAAATTCCATCATGAGCAAATGATACTGCCAAATTTTTACTATTTCATTTCAGGAATTCTATGCAAAAGGTAAAGGAAGCAACTCTGGATAATTTCTCCACGGCCAAAGTTCAATCAAGCAGGTAATGAACTCTCGGGAGAGGTTCGCCGCGGTTTTTACTCCAGAAGGAAAATAACCTGATCCAGCTTGATGGATCCGGCCCAGAACGGTTTCTAATGCTATTTTAGGGTATTTTCGAAAGGATAAAAGAGATGAGGCTACAGAGGCTGCTAGAGAGCAAAGAGAGGATAGCATCTCATTTCCATTTCACTCCACCCACAACACTAACACCATTTCACCTCATTTCTCCACCATCCATCCATCTATCATGCATCCATTATCCATTTGAAGCTTGTTTCCATCACCCATGAGGAGCTGAACATCTCCACCCTCTTGAAGATGAAGTGAGCCAGAGTTCAAAGTGCTGAAAGGGGAGTATTTGCTTTTAATCTGTATTTACATTATGGATTACTTGGATTCCGAGTTGGACTGTGTAACTTGTGTGTATATACTTGGTCTCGGTTGAGACAAACTTGGATTATTGTATATTGAGTTATTTTGTGATTGACAAAGTAGAATGGAGTTCATTTTGCTTATTCAGTGAAATCTTGTTGGTCTCTTCTATCATCCTAGTTGTGCATGGTTTTACAGTCAACAATGTATGGAGTTGATTTTTTCACTGCGATTTCCGTACACACACTAAGTGGTCTTAAGGGATTTCATGGGATGTAGTTCATTTCATGTTGTTTTAGACCCACCAAGTTGTTTGGGGATTTAGATGGAGTTCATCGTATGACGCTCCGGACCCAGCGAGTTGTTGGGGTTTTTGATTTCGAAAACTTAGTGTGAAAGTCGATACTTTCCCTCATCCTTTGCGAACTATGATGGAACACTTTGTTTTCAAGAGGCACTTATCATCACACACACGCTTCTCTTTCTCAAGGCTGCCTTTACTTTCTTTCTCAATCAAGAAAATACCAAAAATAAGTTTTATTTTGTAATTACTTTAGGTATATAGCATAACTTGATTAGGAAAACTGATTGCATTTGCATAACAAGCATAATCACAAGCTAAAGACTATTGGTGCACCATACTAGCTTCCGGAGAGAACGACCCTAGGGTTGTCACTATACAAGCCTTGGAAATCACAATTAATATTCCTGTTCCATTTTCAAGGCTAACCAATGACCTAAGTTTACAATTTGTGGCTTAGTCGGATCATATGTCAACTTAAGTAAAATGGAGTTTGTGGGCTTAAAAATCTGGAGCACCAGAATTTGGGTTTTTTTTTAATGAAAATTGCCTTCTCCCTTAGTACTGATCATAATTTTCCTTGGGTTAAGGTTCTTAGAGCGGAATATGACTGGACAAAGAACAAGAGGATGAAGATCACTACATTATCCTCTTCTCACCTGATGAAAATTTGGGATGACGTCTAATGCAACATTAAATGGAAAATTGGACACAGGAAGGATGTCTCCTTTTAATCATTGGATTGGAGACTTATGACCTCTAAAGAACTCACTTACACCCCTATATCAGATACAGAAGCTGCGCGCCCTGTCTTTGACTTTGTGGATGAGGAAAAGTCTTGGAACTGGGCATTCTTTTCACACTTGCTACCAAAATAACAACTTGCCCAAATTGGTTCTTACCACCCTACAAATAGTGCACTTGGTAATGCTACCTGCCACTGGGTTCACTCTATAAGTGGCATTCAACTTATAATGCCATCACATAGGTCTTGTGGGAAGATGAAGCAATGAGTTATACCTTCATTTAGAAAATGGGATTTTGAAAACTCCACTTCTCTTTCCATCACTTTTGAAGGTAAAACAAGTTGAATCCATCAAATGTTTGAACAGGTAAAATCATGTTAAAGTCACAATTAAAGAAAATAATATCTAAAAGTCTCATAATTTATTAATAACAAGTGAAAACAATATCATTGACTATAGAAAGTGGCACAATTGACAAACTATGGAACTTTTCAAATATTAGTTTCCTTAGTTGGATCTATGGTGTAATTAAAATAAAAGTATTTATTCTCATTATACATACACATGTTCTTCTATGATTCACACATGCATTTACTTTTTTAACCCATGTGACTCATGTCTACATATACATAGGATAGATAAACTCTCTAAAGCATTGGAAGAGGGTATACTTTTTTAAAAAAAAAAGTGGTATAATTTTTTCTTAACCTTTTGTTAAATCTCTTTTCAAGACTTTCTCAAAATTATTTTTTAAATTTAATAGCATTATAACATAGAATATTTAATTATCATAAGCTCGATCCTAACCATTCATCCCCTTCAACCTAATTTGGCTAGAGCATATTTACTTCTCTCCCATGTTGGCCTCCAACCACCCCCAAAGCCTGCACTCTCCTTTTTTTTGGTCTATAATTAATTAATCTTATATGTGTATAAGTAATGAATCATATCCAAATACCAACAGTACTTGTCTGATATTGATAAATTATAAAGTCCCCTTTATGTATTCATTTGCAACCTTATCTTTTTATATAATATATAAGGTTGATTAAAAAGGTTAATTTTACATTAACTCTGATGAAATGCTGAGGCAGTTTTGGGAACAAGGAGGAGTGGAATCTCATGCAAGGATGTATCAAGTACAAAGAACCTACTGTGGAGGCAAAGCAATCAAATTGAGAGTTTCTTTGTGAAGATGAAGCAGAGGAACAACGAGAGTGTCATGTTTGATCGCCTAAGATTTTTAGACAAATATACGTATATATATTTAAGTATATTTGGATATAGGTGGTGAACAGAAGGGGTTGTGGTGTGTGTTTGAGCATGTGGACAGCCGATCGGGAGGGCACTCCTTCACAGACAACATAGTAAATGATGTATTGATATGTTTTTGTAAACATTTTTGTTCCCTCCCCATGCTCAACTCAGTCACATTCTTTTCCCTTCCAATTTTCATGGGTCCCACCATTCCTTTTTTTTTAAATTATTTCCCTTTTTTTACAAATTTAAATTATACATTTCAATATATCCATTGTCATTAAGTGCCAAAAAAATCATAAAAAATTCTACATACGCCTATACCTATGCCTGGTTTCCTTTACCGCTATTTTGATGAGAGGTGTCACCTAAAAAATTATTAATACCATGTGGTGAGTAATAAGTTCCCCATAAACAAAATCTATTTACAATATATGCAAGAAATGATTGTAAGTTAGAGAAGCAGGTTTATCAATAGGCACATTAATAATTAATAATTTCAATAATAAAATAGTACATAATACTATCAATAATCATAACCATCCCCACCCATCCATCTTGCACCTCCTTATATCTTCGGGACGTGCTACAATCTATTAATCCTAGTATACGAGGCCAAGGATAGTTAGTCAGTTCAAGAGAACTGCCCCCTCCCATGTCACCACCGATATACTATAACATGAAGGTATTAGTCCAAAACATTCAACTCAAATCTAGGCTAGGAATGAGAGAGCAGATAGGCACACAATTTCATCATGTCTCTTCTACGCAACCCAATATATCTCGTAACAAAATACAATATAGCAAGTATAATATATTTTTCTTTTATCAACATGCCACAACGATAACTTTCCACAAAAATCATAATTATCTCAATATCAATAATATCAACCATATGTAAACATTCAAATATACTGCTTCACATAAATATGTAAACATTCAAATATATATGATTTTTCAAAAATATATACAAATACTATAAAAGAAAGTAAGGTTTCAAAAACACCATCAATCCATAAGGAACGTATAAAATAAATTAACTCCAATTACCTTAACTCTAAGCTTTAACTTTGAGGTTTGTTGCATCAGGCCGTGATCCTTAATTCCCAATACAATTAGTGATACAACAACCAAATGAATCTTGGTTCTTTTCTTCTCTTTCTTTCAACCAGACAATTTGTTCAAAATTGATGAATTATTTTAGTGTCCATGTTTTTAATGTTTAATTTTTTTTTGTAAAATTTGTATGTGTATTAGTAA
>JANTPZ010011596.1:0-12463 GCA_025593235.1 Vachellia pachyceras | reverse complement strand
GGAGGGAGTATATGATTAGGGAAAAAAAGTATTACTGACAAAGGTTTGGTCTAACTGAAAGGAATTATCCTTCACAACGTTACAAGCCAATATGTCAACCATGAGGGCTAAAAGTATTAGTATAACTCATTCTAAATATAAATGTACATAGAAGTTAGATGCTGATTAATTTGTAGAGATTAATGAAATTAGTTAAATTAATTATTACACATTTTTTAATGGTTCCTTTTAATTACTACCTCCGGCTATTAGCATAAAAGCCAATTTACTTTTTTATGACAAGATTGAAAGCGTCAAATAAATTACTTAATTATAACATATACTATAAAATATTTATACGTATCATTAGATTATATATCAGTTTATAAGTCAGGTAAATTAGTTTGGAGAAAAATGACAAATATATTAACTAATTAGTTTCCTTATTCTCTAAAAAAAATCAATTGGCTCTTATATTAATATCAGGTGTAGTATTTGAATTAGAAACAATTTCCTTGATGAAAAGCTCCCTTCATATGTTCAATCAACAACGCAAGTTTAGGAGAAATTTACAAATCTAGAAGGCTAAGTGGACTAAAGTCTTAAATTTAGGATTAAAGCAGACTTTTCTCTATAACTTACATTTAGGGGATGATAGGCTATATATAATTAAGAAAAAGGTACTATCAATTGAAGTTGAGTCTAATGGAAATGGTTAGTTCATCGCATTATAATGAACCAATATTTGAATCCCCCTAGAGATATGTTCACATGTCATGTTTGACAGTGTTTTGAATAGGATTACCTTTAGTAAAAGGCTATCTATGCTTAGAAAAAGAGAATGTACTTCCTTCTATATTTAATATAAGCTAGTTAACTAATTTGAATAAATTAAAATTGAAATAAATTGGGTAATTAATTTAGATAAACATGGCATAATCTCCCTTAAATACCCTTTGTAAAATATTGAATTGTATATCACTTTATGAGTTAGATAAATATAGGAGACAAAATTAAGATCTTAAATTTATAACTATATATAATATCTCAAATAACTCTTATATTATAAACTCAAAGTAGGTTTTTAAGGAAAGCCAAATCAGAACGCTTCCAATGGATGCGTGTTGGTGGGTTATACTTTGATTCGTGGTTTGTCGTTTTGTACAATTATATATATCATCAAAGCAATAATCAAATTCAACTTTTGGTTACAATGGGCTAACTGATACCAGGAGAAGCTTTATTTTTCCCCTGGGGGTATGTGACATCCTAAACCATTATCTTTGATTAAATTAGTTAAGTCACATAGGATCTTGTTCTGATCAGAGAGCAATATATGCCCTTCCTTCTATGGAAGCCTTGACTTGATCGTTGTAGTAAAATAGCTTCATAAACCTCAAAAGTTACAATTATATACTAGCTTATTTAATACTACCTAATCTTACTATAAGAGCTAATTGAAAATTAGATATGATCCTAAATATAAGATCTTATTCATTTTATCTTGTATATTTAGTCATTTTATCTCAAACTACCCCAATCAATACTCTTTGACTATATAAGACCTTGTCACTTTGCAGCATGGGAGAGGGGTCATGTCATCGGCATGCTTGTTCTAGTCGAGTCCGACTGCTTGCAGCTAGTGGAGGATGTTCGGGGCTAGGTGGTGACGGAGGGGCCTCAAGCAGGGCTTGCGACGGAGATAAAGGGGCTGCTGAATCGGGAGTGGGAGGTTGACGTGCTCTGGTGCATCAGACATGAGGTCAATAGCGTCGCTGATGCGCCAGCTAAGGAAGCCTCCAACGTCGACCAGGGGGTGGTTGGCTTTACCACTACTCCTGAGTTCATTCTAGTCTCTAGATGTTTTCAGTAGGGACCTAATGTAAGGCTCTGCCGCTTCAGAACTGAGCTGATGATTCATCAGGAAAAAAAAAACAATATGATTGACTACGTACCTTTAAATATTATTTATATATTTACCTGGTTTCTGCAAATTCATTATTGATCAAGCCAATTTTTAAAATATTGTTTCCCCGCATATAATAGCATCTCTCTTAAATGTACCGTGCCTGTCATTTAAAATAAACTAGTTTACACTCACACTTTTCATATAAGCAATTAATTTTAATCTTCCACAATTATCGGAACTAGAGTTCAAAAGTAGAATCACCACCTAACAAATTAATTAAAAGAAAACTTATAATTAATATTTGAGTGAATTGACTAAAATCACCGATTAAGTGGTCAAGTTTTAACTCTCCTAAAAATACTATTTTTTGCTTTACAAGAACGATTTTCGTGCAGTGCTCATTGATTACACAATGTTGGCATTAATTAAAGAAATCAAATTAATTAAGTAATGGGTTCCTCTGCTTTTGCAGCCATCTTACGTGAGGTCCAAGTCTATCATCTTCACAAAGAGTGAGATATTCTGGTTTCTCCATGCCGCTATCGGAACTGAATACCTGTAAGCTCCCTCCAGATCGGCCTCCGGCTAACTCTTGGGGGTCTGAGGAATCAGGTATAGGGAGAGAGGGGGTCAATTGTGTGACTGAGCATAATGGGAACAAGGAAATTGATACTACTAGGGGGAAATGCAAAGGACTGATGGAAGCTTTTTAGGGGATGTGTCAAGGAAGGCTAGAGATGAAGAGTGGATGATGGATCACGATCAGAATGGGGATGAGTTTCATGTGGAGCCTCTGTCCTATAGAGAGGTGTTAAAGCCCAAGACATTGAAAGAAAGAGAACAGGAGGAAATGAAGGAAGCAGAGGAGGCATAGGATGTTTGTTGCTTGATAACTAGGAAGAGCTTCTTAAAGGAATTTCTATCAAGAAGAGTGACATGGACCAAATATCACCTTTTCAGAAGAATAGAAGGAAAGGTTGGAAAGATACTGGAAAAGCACATTGATAGTCAAGCTGCTAGGAGGAACTATGGGTTTTATGCAACTAAGAAGGAAAGTGCAGGGCATGTGGGGAAAGCCAGGGAAGGTTGAATTAAATGCAATTGGTAATGGTTTTATGTTAGCCTCTTTTATAAGTACGGATGATTATTTTTTTGCGTTAGAAGGTGGTCCCTGGGTGGTTCCAGATCATTATCTAACAGTTCAGATGTGGAAAAGGAATTTTGATCCTTGGAAGGAAAACATAAGCAAAATAGCAGTCTGGGTCAGATTACCAAGGCTTCCAGTTGATTAGTATGATAAAAAGTTCTTTTATGCCTTGGGAAATCAGATTGGGAAAGCTATAAAGGTGGATGAAATGACTCTTACTAAAGCCAGAACTATGTACGCGCATATGTGTGTCGAAGTGGATATGAATGCTCCACTGTTGCCAGCTTATTCGGTGGATGGTAATTGTTTAAAGGTGGAATATGAAGGTTTGCACCTGATCGTTTTCCACTGTGGAAGGTTTGGTCATGACTCATAGCATTGCTTAAACAGGAAAGCTGGAGTAGTTAATACTAGAGAGGATGATCTGCTCAACCAGAAAGAGCAAACTGGCGGTGGTCTGAGCTGGGGAAGACAATTGGAGGTGGCACCTATTAGTGTCTACGGGGAGTGGATGGTTGTGCAAGGGGCTATGAAGGGGCGTAGACCTGTTCAGAAAAGCCCATATACTACAAAGATGTAGAGGAAGGACAACATAGGATATGGAAAGGGAGCGAATGCATCGAGGTTCACTATGTTGGAATTAGAAGAAGGTATGGATGATGGTGATTGCATGGAAAATGTACAACGAAAGCCTCTTAGAGATATGTCAAATGAGCTAAAGCGTGAAGATCAATACAAGAGGGAGAAAAGAGGAAGTAAGGGAAAAGAAGTAGTACTTGATTTGACCTTGAACAGGAAGAGTGCTAGGGGTACGGAAGGGGCAGAGTTGAAAAAAGACATGATAGGTACTGATATGGGACAAAGGAAAATAAGGGATAGATCAAGGGATGGTTTAGGCTAGGAAAAGGCCCAAACGAGAGGGTTGTTATTAAGGAGTTCGAAAGAAGAAAGACATAGGAAATCAAAATTAGATATGGGCCAAACTTCTTTGGTGTCGGGGGATTTTAGGGAGGAGGAAAGTAATGGGCCTAGGCAGGTTTATAAAGAACAAGTGGAGGAAATAATGGAAGAGGATGATGCCAAACCACCAGACCCAAAGGAATTAATGGGGATAGTTGAGCCCAACGAAGAAGGAATTGTGATGGAAGGAACTAATCAAGAGGTAATGTATGAACAAAAAAGGCCTGAAGCAGGTTCTATCGGGTCAAACGAGTAAGTGCTGCTTCATTAGGCTCGCTGTTTCGCTTCAGTTTCTTTTTAATGATTGTAGTATGGAATGTTAGAGGGGCAGTCGGAAGAGCTTTTGGGCTTGCCTTAAAAGAGTTGTGTAGAATCTGGAAACCCAAAATTGTGGTACTTCTAGAAACTAGATGCAGTGGAGAAAAAGCCAAAAGTAAAATTAAAGACTATATATGGTTTTCATAAAAGTTTAATAGTGAAGGCTCAGGGAATGTCGGGTGGAATATGGTTGTTGTGGAATGATGAGGACATTAATGTTAAGCCTTTGATTTTGCATAGACAATTCATTCACTGTAGTGTGAAGGGGATTGGGAAGAGACCTTGGTATTTTACTGCAGTTTATGCTAGTCCTAAAGAAGTAATAAGAAGGGACCTATGGGAATAGCTTGAGTATATCTCAAGAAGGATGAAAATACCTTGGTTGGTGGCTGGTGATTTCAACGACATAATGAGCAGGGAGGAGCAAAAAGGGGGTGTTCCCATCAATATGAAGAAATGTGACAGATTTAGAAGTAATGTTCAGAATGCTACTTAATTGATATGGGATCTGAGGGCCCTAGGTATACTTGGAAGGGACCTAAAATAGGCTTTGCCTGCAGGTTATATAAAAGATTAGACAGAGCTTTGTGCAACTTAGATTGGAGAAATTGTTTTGAAGATGCTATAGTGACAGTGGGGTTGAGGATTCAGTCAGATCATCACCCTTTAATAATCCAATTTTTGGGAAGACAGACCTTGCATGGAGATAGGCCATTTCGGTTTGAAGCCATGTGGTTGAAGAATGAGGACTTTAAGGAAGCCATTGAGGCGCACTGGGAAGGCAAAGAATCTATCAGAGAGGAGTTGAATAATATGGTTCCACACCTGCTTTATTGCAATGTGCATGTTTTTGGACATCTTAAACAGATGAAGAAAGAGTTTATGAGAAGAATTGGTAATGTTCAGAGGGCTGCTCAGAATAATAGAAGGCCTCACGGGGAAGAGATGGAAAGGTTGATGCAAAAAGATTTGGAAGACATTTTAGATAAAAAGGAGATATTTTGGTTTCAAAAATCTACGATAAGAAGACTACGATAAGAAGGAGGAGGAACAGAGTTACCACTCTCAAGAATGAAAGAAATGAGTGGATAGAGGAAGATAAGGAAGTGGAGAAGGTAGTGAGTCAGTTCTTCCAAGATCTATTTGAGGAAGAAGACAATTCTAGGTCTTGGCACTTAACAGAGCATTATTGGTAGAATATTGAGGAGGATGAATGGGGTTGGTTAACCCTATTTTCAATGAGGAGATAAAGGAGGTAATGTTTGAGATTGGGGGGGGTGAAAGCTCCAGGAGAGGATGGTTTCCAAGCCGTTTTCTTTCAGAAATGCTAGGGATTAGTTGGAGAGAGTGTTTGTTGTTCGATTAAAGGGATGTGGAATGAGGCTGAGAAGATAAGAGAAGTGAATAGAACTCTCATCAGTCTAATTCCAAAAGTAGATAGGCCTGAGAAAGTGAGCCAATTCAGACATATCTCATTACGTAATGTTATTTACAAGTGCTTTTCGATGATAATTGTCAAAAGGTTAAAGAAGTTTATGCCAAAACAGGTTTCGCCCTTTCAAGTGAGCTTTGTTCTTGGGAGGAATATACACGATAATATCATCATTGTCCAAGAAATGTTATACTCGATGAGAAGGAAAAGAGGTAAGAAGGGGTTTATGGCTATCAAAATAGATTTAGAAAAGGCTTACGGCAGAATGAATTGGAAGTTCCTTGAGAATGTCTTGAAGGAAATAAAGTGTCCTCAGGATATGATAAAAAAATCATGGTCTGTGTTGTTAATGAAGAAAATAGCATTATCTGGTATGGTAAGAGGATTAATGGGTTTAAACATACTAGAGGGCTCAGACAAGGGGATCCCCTGTTGGAAATTGTGCCCTAGGGCTAATCATTGTACTTCACACATTATTTATGTTAATGAATTTTCTCCATTTAATTATCATAAACTTTGCGTGTTCATTATGATAATTGCATCCATGGGCAAATTATGAATATTGTCCTAAATGTCCCCGCTACGAAAGAAGTCACGAGAAGATGGGATGGAGATAAAGGCCAATGCCCGGTTTGTGAACTGCAGACAGAAGACATTCTTCATGCAATTAGAGATTGCCTATATGCTACAAATATATGGAGAGATATAGTGGGTGTTCATAATAGGGAGTCTTTCTTTGGAGATAACTGGCAGGATTGGATAAAGAGTAATTTGGAACGAAGAAGGTATAGGGTGAATGGAGAGAACTGGCCAGAAATGTTTATTATTACGTGTTCGCTAATCTGGAAGTGGAGGAATAAACTAGTTCATGAAGATGATGTGGAACTGCCGAGGAATGCTTCCCAGATAGTAAGGCGGATTGTAGATGGCTGTATTCAGAGGAAAGAGGGAAGTTTATTCAGAGAATCTAGGGAGGAAAGGGTGCGAATTCAATGGAGAAAACTGCCAAGAACATGGTGCAAGCTGAATACGGATGGCTGGAGTGCTGGCAATGGGAATGGAGGATGAGGAGGGGTAATCAGGGGTGACTATGGGGAGTGGATTAGAGGTTTCACAATTCAATTACCTGGAATAGATTCAGTTGAAGCTGCACTTATCGGCTTGTTGGAGGGTTTGGAATTATGTTAGGGCTTAAGATTTAAACAAGTCATTGCTGAATGTGATGCGAAAGCGATTGTCCAAGCGTACTTAAAGGAGAAGCAATTAATTGGATATACTAACCTACAGAAGGAGTTGTAGGGTTTAATTGCTAAAGATTGGACTGTGAAGGTCCAGCATATCTTCAGGGAAGGGAACAGGTGTGTCGACAAACTCCCTGCCATGAGTCAAGACCTTAGGAGGCGGAAAGTGATTTGGGATCAACCTCCAACGGATATCTGTCAGAATCTGGAAGAAGATAGACTTGGGTTTCCTGTAATTAGGAATCGGGATATGTAACTGGGTTGGGTCTTTATTCATCACCAAAAAAAAATTAATTAAGTAATGTGAGTGCTAATTAGATGCTTTTTTAGTCATCAAAACGCTTTCTCCTAAGTCTCCGATCTTTTTGATTCATGCATGATTTAGAAGTACTTCTTTAATCTTATTTATAAGACAGAGGGACAATGGATTTTTGATCATATTTATGAGTTATATCATTAAATTTTTTATGTAAATTTACAATTTTACCATTCATTTATCATTGTGTTGACTTTATTTTAATATAGTATAATTTATATTAAATAAAGATAAAGTTAAAAACTTGTTGAATTTTAAAGAGTTAATACATTTTAAGTTTTTCTTTAACATGTGTGAAACATGTTGAAAATAATTATAAATAGAACTAAATGAGTATATTTTTGTACCACTTAAGTTTGGAAAAGAATTAATATGAACCTTAAAATGGTTTACATAGACCTTTAGTAATTCACCCGATTATTTATCGTAACTTTATTTTTTAAAAGTTTTTAAAGATTAAAACAATTAGTGAACCTAAATATTATAGATGTGGAAAAAAGACATATTAAACAAACTGTGTATGTTTTTTTTGGGACCTCAGACTAAATTTTTCTTAAAAATTTTGAATACTCAATTCCTCTCACCAATTACATTTGGGAAAATTTTAGAAAAAGAATCTGAAAATTGAGAATGGACACAAAGGTGGTAAAAGATTCCATAATGAAAGAAAGGTGTGAAATCTTAAAATTGGACTTCTGAAATTCGAAGAAAAAGATAAAATACGAAGGAAGAGACTGAAATGCCCTCAATATTTTAAAAATAAAATTCAATCTATACCATAGATGCCACCGGTGCCGGAGCCCTCTCTCCAGTGGCCAGCCAAAAATCTCTAACGTTAGAGCTTAACTGCAGGTGAGCTAGCTGCTAGAGGAAGAAATTAATTTTGCTTCCTCCCCCACTTGAATGCCAAGAACACTGATGCATTTCATTATATGTTATGCAAAAACAAATATATATCACAAGTTTCATTAAAGCATTCACCACATTTCATTGAATAATATCACCTTTTATTTAACAAGGTAACAAATTCATACTCTGAGTTTATTCACAAGTTTGCATGAGCACTATCAACATTTCACTAAGTAATATCAAATTTGGTTTACTAAGTAACAAATTTACACATTCGTATCATTCACAAGTTTTACATAAACATTCTTTACATTTCATTAACTATTAACAACCACTACTAGAAAATCACATATTAGCGAGGAAAATTAGCGATGACTTTAAAATTCCTCTCTAAATTGCCGAATTAGCGAGGAATTTAGCGAGGATTATTAAATTCCTCTCTAATTTTCAAATTAGCGAGGGAAATTAGCGACGACTTGGATATTTCTCTCTAAATTAGCGAATTAGCGAGGAATTTAGCGAGGAATATTAAATTCCTGTCTAAATTTCTAAATTAGCGAGGAAAAATTAGCGACGACTTGGATATTCCTCTCTAAATTGCCAAATTAGCGAGGAAAATTAGCGATGACTTTGATATTCCTCTCTAAATTGTCAAATTAGCGAGGAATTTAGCGAGAAATATTAAATTTCTCTCTAATTTTTTTAAATTAACTATGACTTGAATATTCTTCTTTAAGTTGCCTAATTAATGATGAATTTAGTAAGGAATATTAAAACTCTTCTTATCATACCACTACAGCATAATTTGAAATGTTGTTAGGATGTGCAAAACTGAAAAAAGGAATCATATAATTATGAATTTTTTTATTCTTTTTCAGAGTTTTAATTGGGGAAAAACAAAATTAAATTAATGTTACTCCACGTTTCACACTACATTGAAGAATTTTAATTATATATATTTCAAAACTATTTTGGCGCTAACGAAAACAATTTTGGCGCACAAAGCCTTCAATATTTCGGGGTTAAACGCGCTGCAACGATTCACCAGTTCCACACAAAAAGCGAAAAAAAGAGACTTTTCACTTAGTTAAAATGCACAAAGGCCTAACCCTTTCGCCCAGACGCTTTCCCTTTGCCAAATCCCTAACCCTAACCCACAGTCCCACACCCACTTTCGCCCGTCTGTGTTGCTCCAGCAACTCCCTGTGTGCATTGCTCCAGCCACACCCACTTTCGCCCGTCTGTGTTGCTCCACCCAAACGCTTCTTCCTTGCTCTTCGTATTCTTCTCTGTGTGCTCTTCAATCCGCTGTATGCTTCTCTATTCTTCAAGGCAGAGGTTGAATCTAGTGAACCCAACGGCTTCAATGCGTTTGAGACCCAAAAGGTTTTCCTTTTTCACCTATTTTTTTCCGTTTCACCTTCAAGTCTGCTGTTAAACCCTTTTTGTGTTTTGGGTTCTCTTGAGATTTGTGGTCTGAATCTGTGTTTTATTTCTCAAACCATGGCTAGATTTTTGCAGGACTTGTTCTGGAGTAGAGTTTTTGGGCGGCTTTCACAATATAAGATTCTCACACCTTTTCATATTTCTCAGAGGGGATCTCACTTGATATTTGTTAATCCCTTCTGTTTTTGGATTTCCGATTTTTGTTTCGCTCTCTCTCAATCTATCTTGATTCTTTTTTATTTTCCTTAGTAATTTTCATATGATTATAACTACAACAACTTCTGAGGACAATTCTTCACCAGAATATATACTCTCAATGTTCTCCATCTTGGGCGTCATCAACAAAGAAGTGCCTCGAGGGAAAAAGGGTGCTAAGGAAGAGGATTGGGGATGAACATGTAGAAGAGAAAATTGATAATGGCTGCAAATGGGTCAGGACCGATTCGGAATGTAATAAGTTCATGCTAAATTTTCATATAATGTCTTATGGGGCGGGAAGTTCTTGGTGATAGAACTGAAAAATCCATGGACTAATGAGATGTTTTTTCCCTTATTGCAGATATTGTTCTAGAGATATAAATATGCTTCCCACGGTACTACCTTTTATTTTCAATTGTTCAGGTAAGCTCTACAATTTCATGAAGGAATTCTTTCACAACGACTCTAGGTTGCTAAACTTATGATTATATACTTGGAATTGGAAGTTTTCTTCTTCTATCCCCAATTAGGAACTTGGGGCTGAGATGCCAGAAAGTAAAACTCTTTATCTTTGATCAATCTAAGGATTTTATCTAATACCGAGCAGGCCCAAAAGTATGATTAGTTATGGAAGTGGCTTTCCTGTCATATTAGGTGTTGCACGACCATGGATGGATTCCAGTGCTAACATGCACGTATGTGAATTAGTAATTATTATGTTCCTCTTTTTTTTTGAATATTTTCCTCCGTTTTGCTATATATGCCCTAGTTCTTAGCATTATGGTGTGTATTGCAGAACATTCAGGGCTCTAATAGAGATACATATAATGGTTCTCTCCTGAAAAGGCAATTGGTACATCCTATGGAGGCAGTGAATATGGTTCTGCTCTTTTAAGGAATTTAGGTTTGAGTATTGGAAGAGCTGGTGGCAGGACTGCTGAGTTAGCACATGACAAAGCTTGGTACAAAGCAAGCAGTAATGCTGCAGACATGATGTCTGGCCAAAGGAATACTAGCGGGCATATTATGGTCACAAAACGGTGAGTTTCTTTTCCACATTTTATGGTGACAAGTAAGAAATTCTGTTATAGAACTGTATCACAATGTTGAATGACTAACCTGACTTGATTTTAACTTCACATTACTGTCCATGTTTACCTGCTAGGATCCTTGTGCTGTTTTGGTTGGCCTTCTTATTATTCTTTCAGGTTTCCAATATCTATATAGGTGGACGAGGTAAAACCAGGTACCATGATGTCAAGTTTTCAGTTAAATATGTATAACATTTCTTGATGTGAAGCTGTGTACTGGCAATGCTAAATGTTGATTTAACTATTCCAGCTAAAGGATTAGGAGCTATGCCTATGATACATAATGTCATGGCAGTTGATTCATGATTAGAATTGTGAATCAAAAGGTCAATTTTTGAATTATGAATTGGATGAAACTGTACAATTCAAATACACATGGAAAAAATAAAAATATATAGGATAAAACATATATACCATAAGGTGTTTGAAGTAATAACTTAAATCAGTAATGGACAATATATACGTCCAAGTTTGGGTTTTTGATGTATATATATTCGATAAAAGTAGCTTACTCATATGATGCTCAGTACCCTGCTAAATTAAGGTGGGCTTCCTCGCTGGCTGGTTTTATGGCCCACAGTGATTAACAATGAAGCATAAGATGGTAAGTCATGAGATACTACTCCAACATGGTTGTTTAATGACACTGGCTTGAGTTTTGAAGAAATCTTATGCATCAGAAGTTGTTGTAGACACTAGATAAATTAGATCATTTTTTACCCTTGAACTTTATATTCCATCTATGGCATAACAATTTGTTGATACTTGATGTAACATTGATGTGATTAAGTCCATTGTTACAAATAATTAATTTTACTTTCATGTTTTGCTTTTCTTTGCCTTATAACTCTTCCTGTCATTATCTGTTATCTTCTGAAAGAATTATTTATACTCATGCTATTTGTAACTCTAACAGTTGCAATTTCTTCTCCATTGATAATGTTCTGCAATTTGTACTTCAACTCCTTTTGTACCCTCCTATTCAGTTACTTTAATAGCTTTTTCCTTCGTTTTACAAAAGAAAGCCTTACCCAAGGAAATTTAATAGCAGGAGAATAATAGTGAGGATGATTTAGAAGATGCTTCTGTTTGTTATTTATCTATATGATATATTATTAAAAATGGAATTCACACTAATTTTCTTATCTTTTCTTATGAGCAGGTTACAAAACGTATGAAGCTTGCTTTTGAGAGGGTTCTAGAGAGGATGAAGCAGAGCCCAGAAGGAAGGGTAGGCCGATAGTTGCATTTTGTCATTCAATTTTGAGGATATTCTTTTTTTTCCTCTTATTTATCATTGATTGAAAGACTTCCTCCATTTTATTGTGAACTCTAACTGCTTTTATTACTTTGTACTTGGGATTTTCCTACTGTTTTGACATGGCAAAATTTAATTTTCTTGATTTGTTGGCTTAAGTAATGTTGGCATTGGGATAAGGAGTCTGACTTTTGTTTTTGCATTGATAACTGTGTGTTAATGTGGTTATGTCATAAATTGATGTTAATTTCATTATGCACAGAAAATAATCAAGGAAAAAAATGCACTTGCTGAAAGATTGAAGAGTGCTGAAGCTGCA
>JANTPZ010011593.1:0-10669 GCA_025593235.1 Vachellia pachyceras | reverse complement strand
TCAAACGGGTTATCCAAACAAGCCTATAACCGAGGCATCACAAGTTTGTGTGGATGTAAAAATCAAAGCTGCAAATTTCAAATAGAGACAATGGATTGACTTAGAGGGGTTATTATCAGCATCTTAAAACATCACCGGAGGAGAACTTGATAGTGTCACGGTTTTGTTTATATCGAGAGGTTAAGATAAAATTATTTCATACAGTAACTTTGTAGATTGTGAATAAATATTGGTATAATGGTTATGAAAACAACTATATGACTGTTTGGCAATTCGTTGGGATTAGAATCCATTTTGAAAAATCACTTTTTACTGGAGAATGCGTTTTTTAAGATTCAGGAGAATGCATGGAAATGGGCGTTCGAGGGAATGCAACGGAGCTTTTTATTGATAACGGTGTCTGTCCCAGACATGCGTTATAAAAATATCTCTTTTCAGATATCTTTCATGCGGAAACGTAGGACCTGATTTGTTAACAAAGTTACTGGCAAAAATGATTAAAAGAAGAAAAAAGACACGTAGCATATTGTCGAATCTAGCAATAATGATAGCCCATTGAGAGAACGGACACAGATTCTGATATAAATATGTGAGAGGAATTTTATCTCAGTAAGTGGAAGAATAGATTTTGGTCGTCCAAACGGGCTAACCAAACAAATCAGCTATATACACGGAGGACGGGGATCAAAATATAGATTCGGATCATCTACTGCGAAGCTCTGTTGGGGGGTTTATAAAATTGTTTTTGAGAGCAATTTAAAAAAAACAAAAAAACTATAAAATGATTCTTTTAGAAAACATATTTTAAAATAAACATACAAATATCGGATAGTGAAATATTAAAAGTTAAGGTATAATTTTATCCCGAAAGTTTCTACACACAAACGTTGGGTGTTCAGAATTTTTTTGTTCAATTTTATTGTAAAAGTTTTTAAAATTGAGCAAATTTACCCCATTGTCAGTGAAAATTAACTTTAACCATTAACTAATACATGACACTCAATAAACCACCTCATTCCACCTAGGGAAAAAAACGCAAACTTACTCTCTCCCCCTTGCATAGCAGCCCCTAATCCTTCCTTTCTCGCATCCATCATCCATGGCTTCACCGACCATCATTCCCTCCTCCTCCTCGTCTATGGCTCCGGCCATCGGACCTTCAATAAAGCCACCGCTGGGGGACATCGTGAGTTGAAGTATGGAGAGATGATCAGATTCCCGTTTTTGGGGTAGCTTCATCATCATCATATGAAGCATGAGAATCGATGAGAAGATAGAATGGAGGTGCAACACAGAGGAAGGTCGTTGTTCGGACTGGAGGAGCTGCTGGGTCATCTTCTTCACCAAGTTGAGGAAGAGAGGACACGACTGAACATGATTAGGAAGGGAGGGATGTCACAGCTGAACACGGTTAGAAGTGAGGGACGCGCCATTTAGGGAAAAATTCAAGAACCAGTTTTTCGCCGCCGCTCCCTCTGCTCACCACTGCCTTATCCTTTGCTGGCTTCAACCCTAGGTTTGTTTTGTTTTAATATAACGAAACTTCAGATTTGTCTATTCTTTCTATTTTATAAATTTCACATGTATGCTTGAACTTTGAATTTGAAATCAGCTCTTGCATTTTTTGTGTGGTTCTGAAGTGTCCTGGGAGCTGCTTGATTTTGTTTACGATCCTTTTGGATAGCACTGTAAACTATAGTTTTAGTGTTAAATAATCTTTGCTCTTTGATGCTGTTCCAGGATAACTCTTTCTCATGACTCTAATAACCATTAAGGTTAAATAAGAGTGTGGGTTGTGGTATGTAGTTGGATACGGTTGTGCGAGAAAGATGATGAAGATGATTGGTCGATGCAGAAGATGAATATCAAAGTGAGGGTTAGACGATGAAGTGAAGCATATGGCAACGAGAGGGTTTATCGAGTGTCTCGTTGAGGTGACGGTTTGGTAATTATGAAGTATGCAGTATATTAAACCTTTGATCTTTAATATATAATTTAACTATAAAGATTTTTTTGGTTATGAATAAATGTAAGATATTTTATTTATTAACATTAGTGCATTGCTTCTCACTGTTTTTTTAATTAAATGCATTTCTTAAAATTTTTACTCTTAACACAAAGGAAATGAAGCACGCAATTTGTTGTTTATTTTTGCTGAGAACACTAGCAAGTAAAAAGTGGTCTTAAAAGTCCCGGGATGGCCGGCTGCTACGCTGTGTTAGGTCATTGAACAACCTTTTCAAAGGGCATCATGGTAATTAGACTATGTCCAGGTCACGGGATGAACCAGCTTCAGATATTGGAAAAAGGTTTTGGTTTGTTTCGAAACCGTGAGAAAATAACTTTTTGACCGTAGTCCATTTTATAAAATGGGTTTTGTTTAAAATATAATGTAAAAAATGAAAATTTGTTTAGATAAATACCGTAAAAATAATTTTTGGTGAATATAAAAATAAAAAATATTTCTCATCGAATAACACATATATATATTTCATATTGTATAAAAATTAAAAATATAAAATAATAAAAAGTAGTTAGAATTTCCCAAAGTTAACATAGATTAGATTGTGATTTAGAATTTTATCATGATCTCAAGCCTTAACTTTGAACTGTCATGTCACAACTTAAATAATATATTTTGAGCAGAAATAGCATTTTTTTCCTTCAGAATACATTTTCTTCGGATAAGTTGTCTGCATTTCGGACCTAGAAAAAGAATGAGTTGCCAGACACCCTCTTTATCTGTTCAACTGCGAGGTGAATTGGATATCTTCAAATTCGGGAGAGGAAAAAACAGCTTTTTAAATTGTCTTTCTCAGAGACGGAGGGAGAAAGAAAATCTAGAGCTACAGGAAGAAAATAAATTCAGAGTGAGGGGCAGAAGATATAGTTTGACCGTCTCTTCTGTTCCCCTTCATCTTTGGTGGCTCACGCGCTCTAATTTAATCCCTCGTTTTCATTTCCAAAACCTCCATTTCCTTCATAAATCATCTGTCACTCTTGTTCACATCTCTGGGCATTTGCTTATTGATCTTTCTTTCTTGAAAATCTCAATCTTTCTTCCATTTTCTGTGTACACCCATTGGGGCTAACAAAGTTTCTCTTGGAGAACTCCCTGTTGTGATTGTTTTCTATACTACCAATTACTTTTTTGGAGAAACGTACGGGATTTTATAGGGTTAAAGCTGGATCTTGGATTGAGATCACCCAGCTGTTAAGTCGCTCATAGAGGCCAGATTTGAATGCGTTTGACCTCTATTTGGCTCTGAACCTTTTGTGCCTCTCTCAGGTTTGATAACTTTGAAAATTCAAATTCATCAGAGTTTAGGTCTCTTGAATCATGGGTAATTGTTGCGTTACACCGTCTGGACCTCGTGGGACGAAGAAGGGAAAGAAGAAGAAGGAAAACCCGTTTGCCAGCGACGACGTAAACTACCAGGCCAACGGTGGAAGCAAGCTCTCCGTTTTGAGCAATCCGACGGGTCGCGAAATCGAGCGCAAATACGAGCTGGGTCGCGAGCTTGGAAGGGGAGAATTCGGAATAACCTACCTGTGTACCGATAGGGAGACGGGTGAAGTTTTAGCTTGCAAATCGATATCGAAGAAGAAGCTGAGAACAGCCATAGATATCGAGGACGTGAGGAGAGAAGTTGAGATCATGAAGCATTTACCAGGGCATCCCAACATCGTGACCTTAAAGGGCACCTATGAAGATGACAATGCCGTTCATCTGGTGATGGAACTGTGCGAAGGAGGAGAATTGTTTGATCGGATTGTTGCGCGTGGGCACTACACAGAACGCGCCGCTGCAGTGGTCACGCGGACAATTGTCGAAGTTGTGCAGGTGAGAAATTCTGAATTCTGAATTCTTAAATGTCCCTATTTTTGCCTTTTGGGCTATTTCTTAGATCTGTTCGTGCATATGAAATTTAAATCACGATTTTGTTTTATCTAAGCGTTGAGTTGTTTTATAGCGGAAGAATTATTCGGTATGTTTCGGAATCATGATTTTACGAATGTAGAAATAGCATTAAAAAGATGCTTTACAAGATTCCAATCTTACTGGGAATGGAAAGCCATTTGAACCTGCGGATACTATATATATTGAGACGATTACTTCTATTCTTCTTTGCAATAATTGAACTTATTACTTGGATACTAATGAAAAACTAGGGAAGAACTGGGCTTATATGACCCTTCTCTGCTCTATAACTGTGTTTTGCAGATGGCGTGTACCGATAAATAGCTACGATAAAATTCATTTATCATACCTTCTGCAACCATATGAAATTATTATAATTAAAGCATCGGACTCCTTACCGTAGTTATTACCGTAGTTTTGACAACAACTGTTTATTTAACTTCTCATTCAGCGAAATTTTAAACCTTGGATTTTAAAGGCAATTGGCGTGACGATACTGCACCCAAAATTTGCCCATTGTGTATTATTCTAAAAACTTTGAGATTTTTTCTTGAGTGATTTCTGTTTTCCTATGTTTCAGATGTGTCACAAACATGGTGTGATGCATCGAGATCTCAAACCTGAGAACTTTTTGTTTGGAAACAAGAAAGAAACAGCACCTCTGAAGGCTATTGATTTTGGGCTGTCAGTTTTATTTAAACCTGGTAATGCCTTTTGTTCTCTTTATGTTCCTTGTCTTTTATCAATCAGCTGCCTCTGTCCAAGATTCATTTACTGATGTTTGCCATTTTCTGCAGGTGAAAGGTTTAATGAGATAGTTGGAAGTCCTTATTACATGGCTCCTGAGGTACTAAAACGAAATTATGGACCCGAAGTAGATATATGGAGTGCTGGAGTAATTCTTTACATCCTACTTTGTGGTGTCCCGCCATTTTGGGCAGGTTAGTTTTGTCCTGTGAATGGTGTATTTCAGCTCGTGACAGTTGGGTCTTAAACAGCTGAGAATTCAATTTTGAGTCACTGTGGATGAACAGTTGGAGGAAAAATAAATGCTTGTCTTCAAATGACTTCAGGAAAGTCAAGAAAGAGTAGTCTGTTTGTTTCCCAGTTAATAAATATATCTAGTCCATGCCATCTGCCTGTATCATGAGAATAAATACTAAAGCTTATGCTATATCTTGGATTCTTGGTTCCATTTTCATATTGACCATTGAGCTGGGATTCATCAATGCTTTGGTCATGTCTTGGTTACACTTTTATACTGCCTATTGGTCCAGCACTCCTCAGCATTGAGTTGAGTAATGATTTGTCATTTGAGCAAGAGATGCTTTTTTTTTTGTTGGTCATTTGTTCAAGAGTTGCTCTTGTCCTGTCTGTAGGAATTCATGAATTCATCTAATAAAGATTTTTTTTCCATGCAAATATTTCCCCTTCAAGCTAATATGTTCACATTTTATCTCTTCAAATGCAGAAACTGAACAGGGAGTTGCACAAGCAATTATACGATCTGTTATTGATTTTAAAAGGGACCCATGGCCAAAAGTTTCTGATAATGCGAAAGACCTTGTTAAAAAAATGCTTGACCCTGATCCAAAGCGGCGGCTTTCTGCACAGGAAGTGTTAGGTAATACACAGTTCATATATAAAGCTTTAGGGACATAACAAGAAGCATATAGTACGTGGCATTTCGGCTCACTGATGATTAATGTTTTACTCTATTTATCAAATGCAGATCATCCATGGTTACAAAATGCCCAGAAAGCTCCTAACGTTTCATTAGGAGAAACCGTCAAGGCAAGGCTCAAGCAATTCTCAGTCATGAACAAGCTTAAGAAAAGAGCTCTCAGGGTAATGCCTTCGAAACTTGTTAGAAATCTATTTGGGGGTCTTATTCTATATATGTTCATACATGTGATTGCAATAATTCAAAAGCAATTGATATTTTGTATTTGGTGAAATTTCGGGTGAACAGGTGATTGCAGAGCATTTGTCTGTAGAAGAGGTTGCAGGAATAAAAGAGGGATTCAGAGTGATGGATACTAGCAATAGAGGAAAAATCAACATTGATGAGCTACGAGTAGGGTTGCATAAATTAGGCCATCAAATGGCTGATGCCGACATTCAAATTATGATGGAAGCAGTGAGTATCACTGGAATCTTTCTCCACTTCTGAGTTTGCAGCCTTAAGTTGTATTCTCTCGCATTTGGGGGGCTCTCTTTCCGTTTCTTCCCCTTTCCTCATGGGTACTACATTCGCCAAAATGAATTGAAGTCCTTTGTTGGAACAAGTGGATAGCTGCAAGCAGACATTCTTAATTTTCTTAGAAAATGTTACATCTGTTTACTTATTGTATGAGTTAAGTACCATTGAAAGATTGCAAGCTTCTAATATTTTGGGGCTGCTTTTTCAGGGCGATACAGATAAAGATGGATACCTAGATTATGGAGAATTTGTAGCCATTTCTGTTCATCTGAGAAAGATGGGCAATGATGAGCACCTAAAGAAAGCCTTCCAATTCTTCGATCAGAACTGGAGTGGATATATAGAGATTGAGGAGCTACGCAATGCCTTAGCTGATGAACTTGACACTAACAATGAAGAAGTCATTCATGCAATTATGCATGATGTGGACACAGACAAGGTCAGTTTTCTCTTAGGTGAAACTTCTTTTCTGTCCCTTGTGGATGGTATTCAAAATTACAAACCAAATTTTGCTGTTATGTTCCATATTGGCATTTGATTCACAACATCAGCATGCTGAACGTTAAACCATCTGTGACAAACAAGCTTTTAAAAATTAATAATGGTTAGTGTTACTCCGTAGGCATAGTTGCCATAAGCATGATGACTAAAATTTTTGAATTCTCCCGTGTATTTTCATGAACAATATCTTAAACTGCTTCTTTGCCTAAACCACAAACGAATGTGCAGGATGGAAGAATAAGTTACGACGAATTTGCGGCAATGATGAAGGCTGGAACGGATTGGAGGAAGGCATCAAGACAGTATTCACGAGAGAGGTTCACAAGTCTCAGTCTCAAATTGATGAGGGACGGATCCTTGCCATTAAACAACGACAAGCAATGACCTTAGATGACTCCAGAAACTTGAAACATTGTGGAATCACAAAGTACCAAGTCTTCCATATTTTTATTTCTTTTTGTCCCTTCCCATTGTAATTCTTTTTTTTCCTCATTTGATTTTATTAATACCGTATTGGGAAGCCCAAGGGTTAAAAAAATCAGGATATTTACTGGAGATGTGGTGATGTCATTTGTGGGACTGATCATGTTACTTTGGTTGTTCGAGGCATTAGGGAAAGGAGTGAATGGAGGAGTGGCGAAGTTGTGATTTGTGTCTGTAAATATGTCGATGTTGTTATAATTTTATCTGAATCATCTTTGGTTATCATTAGCGGACCACTGTTTCACAACTATTTTATTACCCCCTTTGTTGTCTAAGAGTATTCCAGCCTTACTCTTCAACAAGAAAACCTACACAATTCCAAGTACAACCATGCTTCTCCATGATATTATTTTGCTAAATACAGATATCATTCTATTAGAAATAATTCTATTTACTGCACTATCAGACAGACATTAACTGTTGGCAGTTCTATCAAGGATTTACCACACCCCTTTAGATCCCCTTGAAAAGGGGGGGGGGTTTGGTTCTTGTCCATGATTAGATATGGGCTTTGTCCTCTCTATGCTCTTTCTCGAGAGTCTTGCAAAACCAAAAAGATAAAAACACACAACGGACCTATAAAGCAACACAGTACTATACAATGCAAACAACATACCCATCGTCCGTAGGTTCAATTGGCGAAGGGATTGGACTAGTACTCTCATATAAAGGGAGAGGGTTCGATCATGAGTGCCAATTTGTTGTGGCTTCAGTTGCGGCGGTTGGGGATGCATCATCACAACTTAGTGAAGTTGGATTGACCTACCTGTGTGGCCACAACAACAAAAAAACATAAAAGTTGAGTGTTATCAATGCAGTTCCTATTGGTGGAAGGAATTATTTCTCACAAGATCACAAATTAAGGTTTGAATTTTTATTGGAAGAGTTAACCATATTAAGTGCTTAACAATATCTGGAATATGATTGCATCCATTAGAAATATACTTGTTTCAAAAGAAGTTGAGTGTTTGCTAGAAAGTCAATCATTCAGTTACACATTAAGGGAAAAATATTTGACAGAGAGAGAAGATGAAGCCCGCATAAGGAGGTTCCATTGAAATCCAGTGGTTCAACTCCTGTTTATGTCGAGTATTAACTGATGATGATGAGTCTCGTGGACTGGAATACTGCGAATGATCTGTGTCCATTACTGTCATAAAATATGTAAATGATGGGTACAAGTTCCTTGACGGCTTCAGCAATCATTGGCACAGGAAGTGAATGCCCACCTAGATCTGAAAGCAGACACTAATCAATGACCCAGACAGTGACAGAAATATATACGTGGTCGTTTTTCATCTTAATTATATTAATTATAATTTACTTAATCGATATGATCTGTTTATTTTTTTTTTAAAGTGATGCCCATTACCCAAACACACAAGCTGCGTCCCTGATGGTAACTTGAGAATAATCTTATGAAGGGTCTTACTTCATATTTTGTCTGCACTCGCGTGGGTCTATTACTTCCATATTTATCTCTCTGTTCATAATAATGTCGTTTGACTGGGAAAATATCATTCACCCACATGAAACCAAAGACTGAAGCTAGCAATCACAGAGGACTCCTTCATTTCTCAGTTGTTTTTATTTTATTCTTATTTACTGTGATGCCATCTTTTGTCAATACGTACGTTAAAGCACCGTCCATTTTTTTGCAATCTATTCGTTTGGCCCTCACTACTCTCATGTACGTGTATATCATAATGATCTCATTTCATGCTTATCCTTTTGGACTGGTGATGATTTTACATTCAATTATTATAGCATTACGTAGTTATATTGTAAACTAAATGCATTTTTCCATCTTTTTGTTTGAATTTTGATACGTGGATCATATTATTCATAATTTTGATATTTCAGATTATTTTCTTCATTCCTTTCCAATTCAATTACAAAATCAATAACATCAATAGAAGAGTGTACAAATTCCCCACCTGCGCAGTTTTTTTTACTATCTTTCACATGGTTTTATATTTTATTATTTTTCCCCTAATGCCCCGTTTAGTAGCAAGGAAGTAGAGCTGAAGAATTGAAAATGGAACTAAAACCCATATTATGTGTGTTTGGTTTGTTGGAATCCAGTTCTCCATGGAATCCATGGAAGCCAAAATGGATGGAAATAGGTTCCATCCTTATACCCATGGAAGTAAGTTCCAACCTCATTTCTTTTGTCCATTATCATCTCTACCCTTAACATGTACGGCTATAACCTTTCCCTCATCTTCTTCTCCGGTCACCCCACCTTCATCAACTTAGACGGCGACATCGATGGCAACAGCAACTCTGGCGACAAAGAACGAACACGACCTCTGGCGATGAACTGGTGGTCGGAATTGCTGCTGGTTGTGGGAGGAGAGGAAGAATTTTTTGTTGTTGTAGAGAGTATATTAGTCTTTTCACATTATAAATATAAATATTAAATTAAAATAATACCCCACTTCTTCCAGCATACCAAACATACTTTTAATTTCACTTCCACTTCTACTCCCAATTTCATCAAAATCAGTTCCATCAAAAAATTCAAGTTTTAATTCCCATACGTAAATTAGACAGATCAAATGCATAATCAACACTATGCTCTGATTGCTCTAAACCCCGCTTCCTTGGATTAGGATCAGTCGTCGAAGAACAAGTATGAACAAATTAAATGACGACATTTCAATTAAGTTAATCGAATTACACTCACTGGTGAATCAAAGAGCCACGTAACGTACGAACTACATGATGAAGCAAGTGACTAATAATTAGAGAGGCAATCAAGTGTATAAATATCACTTAGTGAAGCTGATGAATGATTGGTGTAGCATTATGAGTCACTCCCACATTATTAGTCCTTGAGTCAAAATCTGAAAGATTCAATTATTGAGGGACCTGAAATCATTTCACTTACTTTGCAAGCAAACCAAAAGGAAGAAGAATTAAAGATCTATATGCATTATATATTATCACACTCACACGTCCTTATCACCTTTTCATTTGTTTTTAAACTGAGTAGTCTCCCGTAAATGTATATATCTATATGCATATTATTGTGATCTTCAGAAAGGGAATGTACACTTGGGACTGAAACGAGACACTAATTAATATTAATAGCCCAGACAGTGATGGGAATGGACGCGTGGGTGTTTTCATCTTCTACTTCTAGTTGACCCATTTATATTTAAGCATTCGCTGAAAGTGATGCCCTAGAGCCAAGAAATTAATGAAGATCAACGATAATCTTATTCATGTCGAAGAAGAAGCTATACTTCATCAATGCCACGATATTTATATGGATCATTGCGATCACTCCATTGGCTGAAATTGTTGGAAATAATAATATCTCACTTGTGAAATAAATCATATAAAGTATAAATAATATCGGTTTAATTTCAAGTGTTGTCCCAGCACATTATTATCCTCGAAAATTATTATTCCAGTCATGGAATAAAATTGCAGTAACTCCATGCGATTAAACAAACACCTACCTATAGATAATTGCCATTACTTCTACTAATTTACAACAACACTGGAGAAACTCTTGCGAGCACTAGGTGCATCATGTCATCTGTGCATTA
>JANTPZ010011592.1:0-10457 GCA_025593235.1 Vachellia pachyceras | reverse complement strand
CCTCCAGTGGTTGTTTGGCTGGGCTCGACTCATTGCCAGATAGCTTGCAGTAGTTTTTAATGTTTTTTTATACAAAGTAGTTTTTAATGTTGATTAAATGAATTTAATCATCTCGTAGTTAAAGATACATGCATTAAAATTTATTCTAAAAATAAAAGATTCAAGTTTTTTTTTCTTCCATTTGTAGATCATACACTTCATCTTCTTCCACTTCCGGTGGAGATTCTATTTTTTTTATAAAATAAATGATTGACTTACAGAAACTATTTCACTTTGTTTACTATAGTGTTATAAAAGCACATTTAAACAAGTTAAGATAAAAAATCATTTCGTAAACTTACCCGTAAACACTAAATTATATTGAAAAATTGACTTACACATGGACCCTTTGTTGAGCTGTTACCAACTCCTATCACCTCAAAAATAGATTTGATTCATAAGATTTGATCAGAAATAGAAATCATGAGTGATTGTAGCGATGTGATGCTTTTGCATGGTTTTGTTACTTACTAAGGTGCACTATACTGAGTTTGTTATATTTACACGGTGTGTTGGACATTAAATATGGATAGCTGATCTTTCTAAAAGAGAATTCAAACATTAATTTCTTACTTTAATTAACAGAGGCTGGATTTAACAAAATAAATTAGTTCTTTACAATGTGATAAATAAATGTTTGAACTCCTGTTAAAAGAAGTACTCACGTTTTGTTTTTTATAATGTCTTAAATATAATTGCTTTTAATATAATATACTTATACATAAAAAAATTCCTACATTTTTATACTATTACTTGTTTCCAACACTTTTCTAAAAATTTTTATTAGATATACCGACTAACTTGATCCCTTCCCTGCAATAATATCTCTTTTAGAATTCAAAATCAAGATCCAAAACGATCTAACTAGACTTTGCACTGTTAGACTACTCTGTGTTGGTGATTCTGAGTTGTATATGACAAGTAGATGCCTATGATGGCTGGGGAATGCCTTAGGTGAGGTTCACATCTATTTCCTTCAACCTTCATTTTTTTTATACAGAAGGCAAGCATAGCTTGAAGTTGACTATATCCTAGGGTTTAGTTCGATCTATTACTACAATGGTGAAAGGGCATGCAAAAATGCCCCGAAAGTTTTCTTTTAAGGGATTGGGCACTCGGAACTCATATTGTTTTAACTACTTAACTTTAATCCCTAAATTAGCCAACTCCATTTTATATTAAAGATTACTACATATGCTATTTTTTTAATTAATATGTTATTAAAATGTCAAATTTATGAAGCAACCTCCTGAAAAAAATTCCTCCCGCCTAAACCCATCCACCATTGATAATTCATAAGAAAAGCATTCAACGTCGTGTGAAAATCAAACCCAGCATTAACAATCAAATTGGAAAGAGTTCATTTCAATGTAAAATTATAATCAATAAATCCCAAACAAACTTGAATTTGCAGAAAGAATTAGATGGAGAAGCAAAAGAAGCTATCATCATTGACAAATTTTTAAACCAACAGAATCAACAAAAAAATGTTGGACACCAAATTAAGTTGACCGAAGTCTGTCCATCATAATAAACAAGTCAAAATCTCACTTCCACCCTTAATTTGAGTTCCATTCTCCCATTTCCATGCATGCTATCAAATGGGACATAAAGAAAATACCATATATTATCTTTAATATAAGATACGATTAATTGATTAATGATGGGAGATTAAAAAAAGTTAAATAATTAGAGAGGATATAAATTCTAGTCGCTTAATGCCTCTAGAAGAAAACTTTTATGTCATTATTGTCCCTCCTATCGTTGTATAGTTGGTCAAATAGATGTTAACCGTTTAATGGCTTGTTTGGTACGCTGTAATTGATTTTGGTGGAAATGGAGATGGAGATAGAAATAGAAATGAAGATGAAAATGAGGATGGAAATTGATATAAATATAGAAAAAAATTAGGGGGCAAAAAATCAATTCTATGGAATTGAATACAATTCCATGGGTTACATCATGAAATTCATTTATACCCATTTTGAATTCCATTTCCACCCTCCAATTTCACCATACCAAACATAGGAAATGAATTTCATTTCCAATTCCACCTCTCAATTCCACCATACCAAACATGGCATTAATTTTTCAACGGAGGAGTGATATTGCCTTGTTTTTTAAACTTCTAAAGCAGTGTTGTCTCCTTCAAATTTTTCTGGTGTGCAACACCCATTAATAACAATAACAGTAAATAAAATAGTTGACGGTTAATTGTCCCAGCAACAACGGCTCTTATCTTGATATGTGTTGAGGGCCCATGTTTGAAATTGATTCTAATAAAAAATCATTAAAAAAATTAAAAGGGTTGAAATCTAATATGAGAGATATAAAACACGTGTGTGCAAATGCAATGTACTGAGGCTGGGAAGCAAAACATACGCAAGACCGCCGCACCAGTCTCTGTGCATTGTCATGGGGCCCTTCTCTAGATGAAGATGTCCTTTGGGGTATATTTTCTTTACCAACAAAAAAGTTGACCCGGTGGTGGTGGTTCTGTAATGCATCAACTTTCAACGGGTTTCCTTTCGTCTAGAGTTCAACTCTCATCAGAGACGCTATCCCGGGAGTGGTAGTCGTTAATGTGTCCGTCTGAAAAAGTGATGGAGAATTATTTTTTAAGTTTACTATATAAGTATACGAAGGATATTATTCCGATTTACAGAAAAATACTGTTGAACGTATATTTAGGGAGTTCGAATGCTCATCCAAACACACCCAATATAGAACTGAATTGATCGATTGTTCATATATATGACAATATGAGATAGAAGTAGTGTCCAAAACTAAAATGATACTATCATAAATGTATATTTACTTTCAAGAGTTAACGTGCAGATTTGCTTAGAAAGTTTTCACTTAAGAGCAATTTTACTCTTGAAAGTTTTAAAATAAAGCAGTGTTACCTTTTACTTTTAAAAATTGAGGTTAAACTTTAACATTTTGAATAATAGGGAGTAATATTGTTCTTTCTGTGAAGCATTGCTTTTGAACGAAATTTTTCAGGACAAATTAACGTGTTAACCCTTTTTATCAATTATTTTTGTAAGCTACGGACAAGTAGTTGGTTAAAAATGATTAAAGGTAATAAATATATATAAAAATTTAACATATCATCTAGAAACACACTTATTCGTTGAGATGGTGAGGAGCGAAAAAGATGATAAGTAGAAAAAAAGATGGAAAAAAATAGTGGGAAAAAGATATACATGATAATGACATATAATTGACCGAAAATAAAATAAAGAAACACTTTAAAAGTTTAATTAATAAAAAGGAAAATACCCAAATGCATTAAAAAGTTAGGAAGGATTCAGGGGAGGGATGTAATGTGCATGTTTTGAAGAGTGTTTATACTCCCCAAAAGCATGTTTAACAGTGTTTTCTGTAAATTGAGATAATCTTTTTTATATATTTACCTCGTAAACCGTAAAAAGCATTTTTTTACATTTTTTTAGAGACACACACAAGCACACTCCCCAACAAAAATTCATTATTCAATAATATTAGGCAGTGTCTCTTATCAGAGTGTGGTCAATAATGGCGGATATATATACAAGGTTGAGAGATTCTGCAGATTATCAGAAGAAGACGACATAATAAATATCTCCTAAATAATTATCGTTACTCCATTCACAGACACACAAGATTCTCAACATCATGGCCAATATTTTTAATTATGACAAATAATTAAACATTTGAAATCTAATTTGAGAGATGTATAAATCAGACGTGTGCAATGGATAAAGTATTTTCTTTACCAACAAAAAGTAGACCCGGTGGTGGTGTAATGCATCAGCAGGTTTCCTTTAGTCTAGAGTTCAAGTCTCATCCGAGACGCTTATCCTGGCAGTGGTGGTCGTTATGTTTGTTTGAGAAAACGGTGGAGAAGTATTTTTACAGTTTACGAGGTAAGTTTGTGAAGGAGATTATCTCGATTTACAAAAAAATACTGTTGAACGTGTGTTTGGGGAGTCCAAACACTCACCCAAACACACCCAATATAGAACTGAATTGATTGGCTGTTCATATATATGGCAATACGATATAGAAGTAGTGTCCAATACTAAAATGATAGAGAAGTACTTTTACGTAAAACAAGGTAAATATGTGGATGAGATTATCTCATTTTACGGAAAAACACTGTTGAACGTGCGTTTAACTTCTCAAAATGTTGTCACAAACAAGCCCACTATCACAAAGGTATATTTTCTTTCCAGAGTTAACGTGCGAATTTTCTCCAAAAGTTTTCACTTATAAGCAATTTTACCCTTAAAAGTTTCAAAATGAAGTAATATTACCCTTTACTTTTAAAAATTGAGGTTAAACATTAACATTTTGAACAATAGGATGCAATATTGTTCCGTGTTAAAACTTTCTGAGAAGCATTGCTTCTAAACGAAAATTTTCAGAACAAATTAACGTGTTAACCCTTTTTATCAAACATTTTTTAAGCCATAACTACTACAAAAGGTACTTTTTACGCCATATTTTTAACCCAATTGACGCTCTTTATAACGGGGGCGTGTATGTGAGGGGAGTAAAAAGTTAGGACCTACGGCGTCCTATATCATGAAAGGCGCCTAGGCTATACCTACGGCGCCCTATATTGCAATATAGGGCACCGTAGGGTGCAACTTACAGCACCCTATATTGCAATATAGGGCGCCGTAAGGTTCAACTTACGGTGCCCTATATTACAATATATGACGCCGTAGGGTGTATTTTTTTTTAAAAAAACCTTATGTTCAATTATATTTCGACGACGAGAGCATGCACATTCACACGTAGATACTCCCAAACACCAGGCCTGGGATGAACAGCCAGGGCAACTCATGGTGGCAAAAGTATGGCTTCCTACATCAACCAAAAAACGATAATAAGACAATTTATCTAAAACAAGGAGGGAAAAAACATCTGAAACTGCTTTCAAAAACTACCTGGGTGGATTTGAGGACTTCTCCAAAGGCCCCTTCGGCTAGCTTATGTTTGTTCTCTTCAAAGATCTCCTCGAACTCAGCAATGACCTGGTGATGTTGAAGAATCCCCTTACCTGTAGCTTCAAACCTTCAGTAATCCCAACAGTTTTTTTTTTGTTTTCGAGTTAGTCTATGATCTGATCACACACCATCAAAAGGAAAAGATGAGATTTTGCATTTTTGCTTGTGAATACCTTGAGAGGAGGGCCAAGATTTCGTTCCTGTGAGAGTCTCATCAAGCCTCTCCTTGTTTCAAAATTTAAATCTCCTAGGAAAAGAGGTGACGAGCGACCGATGGAAAAGAGGCGACAAGCGACGAGCAGAGACGAGCGATAAGCAGCGACAAGAGACGAGCGACTAGGTTGGAGGAGTGGAAGTGAGAAAAGTGGGCGGGAGGCGGGAGAGTAGAGGGTTGGAGGAGTGGAAGTGAGAAAAGAGGCGGAAGAGTAATGAGTACCGCTAGGTTGAGTATGGATTGTAAGTGAGAAAAGGGCGCCACTTTAGGCGCCCTATATTTGTAAAAGGGCGCCTAAAGTGGGACTTTAGGTGCCCTATATCAAATATAGGGCGCCCAAAGTTCAATTGGCGTGGCGCCCTATCTTGATGTAGGGAGCCAAAAGTGGGACTTTAGGCGCCCTATCTTTCATATAGGGCGTCTAAAGCTGTCGTTACTATTCTTAAAATTACAACAATGCCACCGCCTTCATTTTTTACTCCCTTTTTTAAAAAAAGGACGCGAATTTCAATAGTAAAAACTATATTCTGTAGTAGTGCACAGACAAGTAGTTGGTTAAAATTGATTAACGGTAATAAATATATATATATATATAAATATAACATATCATCTAGAAACATTCATATTCATTGAGATGGTGGTGAGGAGCGAAAAACATGATAAGTGGGAAAAAATAGTGGAAAAAAGATATATCATATATAATTGGATGAGAATAAAATAAAGAAAACACTTTAAAAGTTCAATTAATAAAAAGGAAAAACCCCCAATGCATTAAAAAATAGGAAGGATTTAGGGGAGGGATGTAATCAGTGGCGGATCTAGAACCCCAATTTAGGGGGTGCAAACTATTTTTTGAGAAGATAAGTGAGACTTATTCTAAATATCTTTTGAGAAGAATTTGAGTAAAAATTCAGTGGGTTCAAAATTAGCAAATGAGTGGGTGCAAAATAAATCATATAGTACTAATATATATAACTAATTTTCTGAAAGTCAGGGGGTGCGGTTGCACCCGGTGGGGACCAAGTAGGTCCGCCTATGGATGTAATGTACATGTTTCAGAGAGCATTTGTACTCCCATGCCAAATGCACATTTAACTATATTTTTCTGTAAATCGATATAATTTTTTTCACATATTTACCTTATAAATCTTAACGGCATTTCTCTACCGTTTTATCAAACTGGCATGATATGAACAACCCATCTCTCTCGCGGGCACACACATGTAGAGAGAGACATACAAGCACAGTCACACAAAAAAATTCATTATTCAACAATATTAGGCAGTGACTCTTATCAGAGTGTGGTCAATAATGGCGGATATACATACAACGTTGAGAGATTCTGCAGATTATCAGAATGAAGAAGACGACATAATAAATCTCTCCTAAATAATTATCGTTACTCCATTCACAGACACACAAGATTCTCAACATCATGACCAATATTTTAATTATGACAAATAATCAAACAGTTGAAATCTAATTTGAGAGATGCATAAATCAGACGTGTGCAATGGATAAAAGCTGTGTTTGGTAAGTCCGTTTTGCCAACGGGTGCGCTTACTGAGACAAAATTCATCTCACATAAACTACCTCGGAATCTGTGTTCATTTTTCCAACGGGCTATCCAAATACATCTTTAGTATATGAACCCAAACATACGTAGGCCTTCGCGTCAAGCCCTTCTGTTCATTTTCTGTCTATGCAAATTATCAACCACATGGACCTTCGCATCACTCCCTTCTGTTCATTTTCTGTCTATGCAAATTAAATTGTCAACCACATGGGACCCAGCCTCAAAATTGGCTCGTCCCTCTAAAGTCACAGAGACAGCAACACTGTACGTTGTATATATATAGACACACACGCACACCAACAAAAATCCATTCTTAAGTAATATTACACAATCTCTCTGATCAGAAGCATAGTGAAGTAATGGCGGATACGAGGATGAGAACTTCTGCAGAAGATCAGATGACGACGACGAAGAAGAAGGTGGGGGCGGTGGCGCATAAAAGAGGGAGCATTAAGCGTCGTATACTTTCTTCTTTTATCAACTTCATTTTATGCATTTGCCATTCCAGCAACTCTTCTAGTTGAAAAATTATATATCGTTGAGATTGGTGTACGGCTTATGTTTCCCCCGTTGATTTTTTTGTCCTGTTTATCTTTCTCTTGCATTACAAAATTCCAACTATAGGATCTAATTAATACTACGCAGGCAGTTGTTGTTTATAAATTTTTTCCACTCAATCTTCAAAATTCGACGGATTTCGAGATGTTTTTCATCTTGAATCGCATGCATCGTTGGGGAAAGATTTCCCAAACTTGTACTAAATCTAAGATAGCAATCCTTGATCTAAAATTCGATTTGTCAGCGAAGTGTATTGAGATGCTTGGTAACAAGATAGTGATGGATAGCGTTGTTGCTTTACTTCTTTATTGTTTGGGGGGGGGACAAACCAAAAAGCTCCATTTACCAACAGGCAGTTCGTGTTGAATGAGTTTTGACCTTAAATATAAGGTATTAGGTTTGGATTCATGTGAATATAAAGAAAAATGCCTTTAATGGAGATTTTTTAAATTGAGTTCAATAATGCTCGCATGTGAACCAATCATATGAAAAACTCAAATAATCCATTATACGTTTGTAGTGAACTGGTATAAATATGCCTTGCACTGAATTGTTTTTAATAGAAGACACAGAAAAAACTTTAAGGGAAGGCTTATGTTATTTTCACTTTTTGTGATCCTCTTTCTTAACAGCATTTTCTGCTGAATGAAATTATTTTCACTTAAAAAAAAAAAGAGCCGCCAAATGGGCCATACCAGTGATAGAGAATAAAATGATCATTATGATAAGCCATATGTAACTAAGTGGAGAATTGTGTATAAATCACCTACTAAAGAAATATTTGATGAAATGGGATATGAAATGATCATAATGTTCTTAATGAAATCTTTAAGCAAATAACGGATGGTAATTACATATAACAGATGGTAGATGCATATGAAGGATTCATGTGAATTTGTGTATGAAGGATGCTCACTTGTGTATGATTCTCATTGCATGTTGCTATTGCATATGACGGATGTTAATTGTTTAACATAGATGGTGAGTTACATATGACGGTTGCTAATTCCATTTGTGCATGAATTTGTACTACATGTATTCATGGGAGTATTTATGATGGAGATAGAAATTTGTTTACACATCAGTGTCTAAAAAATTTCTATACTAAACATCGTTAGAATAAAAGAAGACAAGGGAAACGTCATCTTTGATATGATAAGCCTTCTGTATTAGCCATCTGATGTAAGAATGGGCCCCTAAAACCATGATCAAATGTGAAAAAAATCTTTTGATGGTACGAAATGTAAGTACATCTTTCAGCGAAAATCTAAATATTGGTTCAATCTATTTCATTTTTACAGTATGATGGTTGGTTGTTCACGGATTATCGGTACCCATCGTTTCTTTTTTGGGGTCAAATCAGCAATGCAGTTCATCTAACGATAAGCCTACTCTGAATTATAGAGCTACAACAGTTATGTTGTGAGGGACTATTCATTCCATTAAAGCCAAATCTAGTTGGTAAGTTTGTTAATTTTTTATGCGCAATATGAACATAGCAATAAATAAAATAAATTTGGACGCCCATGTAAAAACGGGCTTAGCCAGTTTTTTGAAACGGTTGAACAGGATGGGTTTAAAAGCCCATCCAATCAATCACTTGAGAATTTCTACTTTTTTTTTGAAAAACAAATCGACCTCATTGCTTCTTCTTTTTGGTTTCCCAATTCATATGCAGACACTAGTTACCAGCCGATCAAACCAACAACTGTAACAACGGGTTGGAGGTAGCTTAGGTGATTAATTCTTTATTGATAAATTAATGTTTAAATTTCTTTAAAAAATTTGTCTATATTTAGTATTGATTATATTTTAAATAAGATTGTCTGGATTAAATTAAAGCAGGAGTTGTATTTAAAAAGAAACGTGTTGCTCCTTTCGAAATCATTCTGGTTTCTGCCAGTTCCCAAGCCCAAGACGCATACGATACAAAACCAGTGTTTTTGTATTTTTGAAAAAAATCAGAGAGAGCCCCGCGCCCCACCCCCCGGGGTGGTGGAGTGTTGGAAAAGAATTTTTTTTAAAAAAAAAAACTTCGGTTGAGAACTTGTAAACTTCAGATTCACTCCCTATTTTTCGACGTCGGGGGGCTTGCTGGTATGCCGCTTTCATGTGCTACCAATTTCATTCATTTGTAGTTTTTACCTTTTTAGTGTCGGTTTTTGTTTTTTTTTTCTCTGCTTAATTTTGTTTGGATGCTAGAGTGAGAAAAAGTATCTTCCCAGGGAAGCCTAGGATTGACATAGAGGAGTCTCGCTGGGTTTTAAAATCGGATAATTTGTCTTCTGATGGTAATAATTTTGTGGGTTGGAATTAAATGTTTTTATTCGCATGTTTTTGTTTTTTATCGAGTTCTGATTATATTCTAGCTAGTTGCAACAGGGGGATTTATTGTAACTAAACTCGTGACAATCTGTTAACCTAAGCATTGCTGTAGATTCTGTCTGACGCAAGTTGTTCGTGTTTTGTTACAGCAATAACTGACTATAACTTGCAAGGGATCATCTTGAATGGCAATGGAGTTTGAGGACTTCGAACCCATTTTTTGCGAACCCAAAGTGGAGTTCTCAGCTCAAAGTTCCTCTCCACTTCCTCAGTTTTTGCTCCACACATATGCTCCTGTTTCTTCTCACCTTGTAATTCATGCCACTGATTTCCACTCTGATACTTGGGAAGCTCGTCTTTCAGTTTCTCGACTTGAGGACATCGTGAGCATTCTAATTTTCCTTGTACCTTCTTCTGCTTCATTGTCAGTTTACAACTTTTTATAGAAAATTAAAAAGCTTTACATTGCCATTGCCAAAATATTGCTAGCTAATGATTTGATTTGTTTAAGAGACTATATGTTAACCATAACTGTTTTCTGTTTGATATTCATGTTTTTATGGAAAATGATAATAAGATGATGCTTTTGATGAAGAGAACATGCGTATATATCATCTTAATGTAAATTTGCTTAACATTTCAGAAGCATCATTATGTTAGTTGATATTAGCTTTTGTGCAGAGGGACATCACTGGAATAGGGGGTTCTTGGTCAGAGTTTTTTGACTATCTCATAAGTTCCATTA
>JANTPZ010011585.1:0-10593 GCA_025593235.1 Vachellia pachyceras | reverse complement strand
ATGATGATGATGAGGTTTTTTACATGAACACACACATCAGCTTCCGTAAATTTGTTAGATGTGACACTTTTCTTCTAACTACATCTGTATTTGAATTGGACGATCAAGGCAATTACACTGAAGTCCAGGGGCTCCACAGCAATCATGTTGATTTTGATACGAGGCATTCAATTCATATTTATGGCCCATCCATGAGCCTTGTATTGCAGTATTTCTTCCAGATTTTTGTGGACCCTTCATTATTTAATTCACACACGCACGAAGCCAAATGATTGGCTACAAAATATTTTCCATATATGAAAAATTACTTTTTTGTTTGGTCGGAATAATAGTGAGTTTAGTATTTTTACAGACTAGCAATTGCAGGTAATTGTCTATGAACACGGTAAAGAATAACAAGCTCAAAGAAGTTAACTAATTACAAGGGTAATGAGACTTTCTAATGCTTTAAGTTCGTCTAAATTATCATTTTGGTAACTGAAATTTTATTTTTATCAATTAAGTCCCTACAGTTTTATATATAATCTTGTACACACATTCCTTTTGTTCTCTTTATAGGGTAGAGAGCAGAAATTTTGTTGTCATATTTACAAATCACATCATTATTAATTTTTTAATATGAATATACAACCTTACCTTTTATTTATTATTGCATTGCCATTTTTCTCATTAGGTATGTTGTATTTTAAATAAAAATAAAGTTAAAAATTTGTTAAATTTTAAGGTTGAACCAGTGAAATTTAAAGTTTTTTTATCTGTATTAATATACTGAAAATTACTTAAATAGGATTAATAGAGAGAGTATAATATATGTGTGTGTGTGTATTCTTATTTGATCTCATCGGACCAATAATTATTTTTTTTCCTGTAGTCCATGAAAAACATTGTTATCCTTTGGTTAATGGTTAAACTAAATGTATATTGAGGATTATATATCTCCAAACCATAAAGGTTATTTTTTTAGAACTCCAAACCATAAAGGTTATTTTTTTAGAACTCCAAACCATGAAATTTAGATATTTAATTGATAAAAATTCAACTTTAAGAAATCGACAAATTCAGATACATTCGAGGGACTAAAAGTTTCATTGTCCCTTAATTAAAGTACTTTGCGTATCATTATGGAACGAAATAATTAATTAAATTAACTCATAGCACGTTACATCTATGACTATGATGGACAAGAGTTATAATATTTTCAGGACCCAAACCTAATAATTAACAGTTTCATATTTTGTTAACCCTAATGGCTAATACAAAGAATATTGAAAGCAACGGGAACATCGATCCTTCATATGCATATTCCACAATTGAACTCCTAAAGGCTAATTAACCCTTTTAGATTATACCTAAAATATTCCGTCGAATTAAAGAACATATAAATTAAATAATCATTTAATTAAAAATGTGATGACAAATATGTGAGTGTTACATTATATTTTGTTTTATTGCTTTCAAAATTTTTGGGCGTGTTTGGTTTGCGCACATGATTCTGTAAGTTAGCTACATGTCGTTTTCGATCTTCTCATTAGTTCGGAAGCTAAATAATTAATCATTACTTTGTTCTATATTTAAAAATTTTATTGGCCATAGGACGTGATATATTTTTTATGCAGTAAAATTTTCAAACTAGATTTTTTTTTTACCAATGTTCTTTGCTTCATTGTCCTTTTATTTTGGAGGTTTAACTTATTTTGTCATTCCACAAGTTCTAGGAGCAAATCCACACCGTCTGATCTCCAATGTCATGCTCCAAAAATCTCCACCGTCTATGCACATTCTTTGACACATTCCTCCCACTTCGTCCTATAAATACATCCGATTAAACAGTTTACCACCATGCCCATGCATTAGAAAAGAGTAGGCTACTTCCTCATTAATTAATAATCACAGGCCCAGAAAATGCCAGCCGGTGGCATCCTCGAACTGACTGCTCCGGCTGAAGAGGAGAGGGACCAGAGGTTGGAAGTGGCGGTGCAGAACAGGGAAACGGTGGGGGCACTGTACAAGGCGTTGTTGGGACAAGGCCACATGGACAAAGTGGCCATGCTGATAGAAAGTGACTTGGAGTATTGGTTCCACGGTCCACCGGGGAGACAGCACATGATGAGGATTCTGACTGGCGAGACCACCCCGAACAAGGCCGGGTTCCGGTTTGAGCCGAGGAGCGTGACGGCCATTGGCGACTGCGTCATCACGGAGGGGTGGGAGGGACAGGCGTATTGGGTGCACGTTTGGACTTTGAAGAATGGGCTTATCACAAAGTTCAGAGAGTACTTCAACACGTGGCTGGTCGTGAAGGATCTGAGGGCTTCTCCGACGGTGTGGGTGGAAGAAGACCAGAAGCAGGTGGAGAGGATGACGTTGTGGCAAAGTCAGCCTCGTGATCTCTATCGCCGATCACTTCCGGGATTACTCTTGGCCATTTAGCCATATATATATTCTGTAAAATGTTTGGATTAATTAGCCTTATATAATAGCTCGTTGATTAAACAAAAAACTCAACAAAATAGGGTGAAGCATTGTGTGTTCAGTACCATATTGGCCATGTGTGGATCAAGACGTCGAGTGTTGTGTTGGATAAAATAAATTTGAGAAAACAATGGTAATGGCAACTAGGTAAGGCAAAAGGAGAGAGAAACTGTGAAGAATAAAGAAGCTTTGAGTTCACCAAAAAAAAGAAGGGTAAAGTATACTTTTAGTCCTTTATATTTGTATCAGGTTTCATTTTAGTCCTTTAAGTTTAAAAAGTACACTTTCAGTCCTTCAAACTTAACGCCGTTAATTTTTCTTAACGAAAATTGTTGACTCATCAAATTTAATTGATGACTGTGCAATAAAATGTTGACAAAGCATACTCACATTTTAATTTTAATTTAATAATATAATAAATTTGATATTTTAAATTGTATAAAATAAAAAAGATTTAAAATAACAGCGTTAAGTTTGATGAGTAAGCAATTTCCATTAAGAAAGACTAACAGCGTTAAGTTTGAGGGACTAAAAGTGTACTTTTTAAATTTAAAGGACTAAAATGAAACCTGACGCAAACATAAAGGACCAAAAATATACTTTAACAAGAAAAAAAGAGAATAAAGAAGCTTGAAGAAGCATATACTATATCATTTTTCTTTAATGTTAAGGTAAAAGTGAAATCATTTTGCGAATTGACGTTCTAAGTTTCGAAGACTAACCGCCATTATTTAATTTATCCCACTTAACAAACCATCTGATGAGATAAGGTAAAACGGGTTTGACCCAAAAAAAAGGAAAAAATTCTTATAAATTGATATTTTAAAGTGAAAACACGTTTAAGTCTCGCACTTCATTAAGGCTTGGCCTACTCTTGCAGCGATACAAGAAATTCCGCGTTCATTATCTTTCTCAACCTAACTTTCTCTAACTATAATTATCAGATTAAGAGGTTGAATCTAATTTTATTTAATACTTCCTAAACATAAGAATTGGTTTCGTAACACTGCAAACAAGGTCTTATACTTAGAAACGGAAGCAGTACTTTTGTTTCTAGTATACCAGCTAATGCTTGGTCTATCATCTCACGTAAGAAGAAACATGTCAAGAATTACTGTTGGGAGGTAGTTGTCTACCTTTTTTTTTTGGATACAAAGGCAAGCAAAGCTTGCAAAAACAGAAAAGAAGAAGGGGCAGGAACTAAGTGAAAGTTTATGTCATGCCCCTCACAAAAGATTGATTAAGCAGGAATTATTTCCTGCAACTTTGAGGTGCTTGCCATAGGAGTAGCGGCTGGCAGCTTCCCGGGAGAGTTTCCTTGGACAAGATGTCAACACATAACAAGCCTTCCCTAGGTGTGTGATACAGCTCCATGTTCCAGTTTCCATAGAGAAGGTGACGGGTGTTCTCAACTTCGAGCCTCAACTGATGCGCCGATCCTCTATCTCTGAGTAGAATGTTGACCGCCTCTAGGGAGTCCGAGAAAACTTGGATGTCCTTTAACTGCAGCAGGCGGCACACTTCCAGTCCTATTTGGATAGCCAAAATCTCAGCCGTAGTTATAGAAACGTGTCCAAGCGCCCTCTGGAATCCCAATATCCATCGACCTTGGTCATCCCGAATAAGACCACCACACGTAGCTTGGTTAAGCGTTCGAACAGATGCATCAACATCCAACCTAAGAACCCCACTGGGAGGCGGGGTCCAGTGCGTGCCTCCCACCGAGGTTCCCTGGAAGATCTTGTGATAGAATTTTCCCACAGATACGTCTTCCATGATATGAAACATGCATTGTTGGAAAATCTCCTTAACGGATGCCTCGATTGATTCAAACACATGAGCACACCTGGTCTTCCACAGTATCCAGCAAACATGTGGGAAAATCCTCACCCATGGCCATCGACGGAATCTAGTCTTACAAGGCTGATGGGTGGCATTCCATGTAAGCCAATCCTGTAAACCACGAGAAAAAAAGCAGTAAAATGGTTAGTGTTAAGAAATTCTTTCCAGACCTCTCTCACTCTCTTACAATCTCGAAGAGCATGAATGACACTTTCCTCACACTAACACCCAAAGGTACAGTTTCCTGACTCAGACAACCCTCTCTTAGCTCGAAAAGAGTTGGTAGCAATTCTCTCATGGGTTGTTTGCCATATGAAGACTTTTATTTTCTCCAGAACCGGCCAACGCCAAACCTTTCGCCAAATCGGATTAGGTCCTTGATCAGCAGGCTTAGAAAGGAACGCATAAGCAGATTTCACAGAGAAAAAGCCATCAGGAGACCTTCGCCAAAAGAACTCATCCTCCCTATCATTGGATGGGGGATTTGACCGAAGAACGAGGTTAAGGATATTTGGGGGGAGGAAGCTCGCCTACTTGTCAACATTCCATCTACCGCTAGGAAGGATGAAATCCACCACTTTATCCTCAGAATGAATAAGCCATATATTGTGATCAACAAACTCAATGAGAGGCTTATCCACATGTGTCCACAAGTCTCACCATACCATAGTGGAGCGTCCATTGTTCACCCTTCGCCCAACCCCTGAAAGGAAAAGGTCACAGACTTCAGTAATAGCCTTCCAAGTGAGAGAGTTGAACTTTTTCTTGACTACCGTAGGAACCATATGCGTCCCACACTCATATTTAGATTTGAGGCATTGGACCCAAAGGGTATCCGGCTTAGTGATCAGTCCTCAGCAGAGCTTCATAATAAAAGCTTTGTTCTACAATTCAAGGTTTTTATACCGAGCCCTCCACATTTCTTTTGCCTCATAATTTGACTCCAAGCAATGTGATGCATTTTCCTTTTGTTTTCATCTTGAGTCCAGAAGAAATTCCTACTAATCTTCTCAATCTCCTGGAGGACCCCCTTCAGCAAAAAGACAGACTGCATTTGATAGGAAGGGAGAGCTGAAATCGCAGCTTTGATAAGGACCGTCCTCCCAGCCATCGTTAGGTACTTGCCCTTCCAAGATGAAAATCTTGATCGGACCTTCTTCGTAATGTGACGAAATGTAGCCTTGCCCACGTACGAATGGATTATGGGAACTCCAAGATACTTACCCAGATCAGAGGTGATTTCAATACCTAAACTATGGCTTAGAGAAGAAGCTCTTCCATAACTAACATTTTTTGAGAAGAAAGCCCTTGATTTGGATAAGTTGATCTTGTGTCCCAAAATATCACAGAATCTGTACATGACCCACTTAATAACATTCATCTGTCTGGCGGAAGCTTCGGCAAAGAGCAAGAGGTCGTCCGCAAAGAACAGGTGGGATAAGAAGGGGCCCTCGTTAGGGAAACGGAGGGGTTTCCAACTATCACCTCTACATTCAGCCTTTATCAAGTGACCCAATTTCTCCATACAAAGGATGAATAAGTAAGGGCTGAGCGGGTCTCAGCGAATTCCTCGAGAAGGAATGAAACCCGACCCTTCCAGCCCATTCCACAGGACTCTCATGGAAGCAATCCGAACACATCCTAGAATCAAACGAACCATGCTATCCTGGAATCCTACCTCACAAAAGGTAGATTCAAGAAACCCCCATTCCAGTCTATCATACGCCTTCTCCATATCCACTTTGACGGCTATAAATCCTTTCCTTCCCAGCTTGCATCTCATAAGATGATTTGCTTCTTGCGCAATGATTATATTGTCACAACTCGATCGAGATGTGATGAAGCTGCTCTGTTCCGGCCCAACCAGGTCATTCATGATGGGTCTCAATCTATTGGCAAGAAGCTTGGTTAGCACCTTAAAACTAACATTGCACAAGGAGATGGGTCTCATGTCTTTCAGAGAACTGGGGTTCTCAATCTTGGGGATGAGAACAATGTTTGTCTGATTAACAGCCCTAATAGAAGACGGATCCTGGAAGGCATGCTTAACCAAGTCGCAAATCTTAGAACCCACAACATCCCATTGGGTTTGGAACAAGTGCGTTTGAATTCCATCTGGGCCAGGAGCTTTAAAGGCCCCCATAGAGAATACCACATTTTTTATCTCCATGTCGCTCACCTCTCTATGAAGGGAGCTAAGGTGATAGTCCTGTAACCGCAGGAAATCGTTCGACCAGTTTGTGGCATACGGGATGTTTGGGTCTTTGGTATAAAGGTCCTTATAGTAGCTACTTACCATGGACCTAAAATCTTCCTCGTCCTGGACCCAGCTACCGCTATCATTCTGTAGGGACAAAATCCTTTGCTTCCTCCGTTTAACCACAGTAGAGGCATGAAAGTATCTTGTATTTCGATCACCCCATTGAAACCAATTACATATGGACTTTTGAAACCAAATGAGCTCCTCTTGCATCAAGACCTTATTATACTCCTCCCACAGCCTTCTTTCTAGCCGGAAAAGACCACCGGGGATCCCATTCCGTTTTCCCAAGCCACATTACAAAAAACCCAATCCAATTTCTCCCTAAGCCCCTCCCGCTCCCAAGTGAACTTAACTTGGGAGTCATTTAGCTCGATGAGGCCCGATTGAAGGATGCACTCATCAAATTGCTGCATAAAGAGGGTATGCGCAGGAGCACCCCCTATCTTATTGGCAAGGCTTCTATAAGCATTGAAACCCCCCGCTAGGAGCCATTCATCTAAGGTAAGTTGACTAATTTCCAGAATGGTTTGCCACAGATGGGTCCTTTTCATGTAGGTGGTCTCACCATAGATGAAAGAGGCAAGGAACTTCATATTCATCATCCTATCATGAATATGATAGTGTAATAACTAGGTATTTGAGGTAACATAGTCAATCTTGAAATCACAGTCATTCCAGAGCAGCCAAATTCCCCCCGAATAACCCGAAGCCTCAACCCTGATCCAATTAGAGAACCCCAGGCGACGGATCATATTATCAACACGGATCCCACTAATTCTAGGCTCAAGTAAACAGAGAATATCCACCCCACTTTTCTTAACCACATCTCTAATAAGGATGGGGAAGGTTCTACTACCTGCCCCCTACAATTCCAAGCAGTAATAATCATCAAAAAGCCAGGGAAAAAAGAGGGAACTTACTGAGTAGGTCCCGTTTCTGGCACAACATCAAAATCATCAAGATGGTCCTCATCCTCCATAGTTGAAGCAAACTCCTGTAAGCTACCATTCTCGGCGCTTTCATCTTCCATTTGTTCCCCCTCCACAGCAGTTTGACCGCTTTGCGGGTCCGGTGGTTTTGGTTCAGAACTCCCAACCAAGGGGTCCTTCTGGGGCTCTCCCTGATCCACCTTGATTGGATCATCATTCTCCCCCGATATGTTTTCATGGTTAACCTCTCCTAATTTATCCTCGGGAAACCTGCCATTTTGAGGCCCCATATGATCTTCATTAACCTTCATCAACTGGGCAACACTGCCACTTACCACACAGTGGGTTCTTTGGCTAATCTTTTTTGTCCTTCCTTTGCCATTTGGACTTTCTTTGTTAAGGTTTGTTGCCTTGTACTTGTTATTTCCATATTTCTCTTGTCCGGGCCCAATTTTTGCTCCCTCAACTGGCCCATTAACAATATTTGTTGTAGGTCCATTTTCCTTTTGCACATATGAGCCACAACCCAAATCTGTTTTTACTCCACTCTCCATCCTTTCGTAAGGCCCAAATCTTCCTTTCCCTTGGCCCACCTTTTTATCCTTATATTGATCCTTAGCTAAAGTCTTATTTTTTGCCTTAGACGTTGACATTTCTGGCCCACATATAGCTAACTTTGGCTTCCCCTTTACCACTTGCTCAGCGCCTTTTTCCTTTCTTGTGCAAGCTTCAGCTCCATGCGCACGGTCTGCGTCCCCTTCAAGCGAACTCAGGGCTTCGAATCGCGATTCCAGCCGCATCGCTCTCCCTTTTCTGACTGTCGCAGCAGCTGGCCCTGCCAGATCCGGCGCCTGTCGTCCTCCTCTTGTCGGTAGGCGTGCTTTGTACGGTCAGGAGACAAGCATCCATGCGCCGAACTGCTCCGTTGACTGATTCGGGAACTTCGCAAGTCGGTGATCGTCACGCAGCGCTGAGCTCATTCCAGTTGAGCTCCCGTCGCCGGTCCTTGCTGAGTTCTCCGTCGAGTCCTCGTCGAGACCCTGTCGAGTCCCCGTCGCCTTCCCCTGGAATGCTTCCTCACTCGCCTCGGCAGCTTGAACACCTCCCACAAAATGACTACCTAATGACACGGTTGGTACACATAAGAGGAAAAGCCATGAGATCCAAGAAATGGAGCGATGACATGGAGGGAGAGGAGAGAGAACTGAGACAGCTTGAACTCGTGCTTGCGGCTCATATCCTTGTTGAAGGAGATCGAAGTCCTACTTGTTGCTGAGGAAGATGGTGGCTGAGGGTGACTAAAGTTAGGGTGAGCGATGGTCGTGCTTATGGGTTGCGACTCATATCTAGGTTGAATAAGAAGATAACTGAGGACAATGGAGGTTAATGGCAATAGAAATTGGGTGATAGAGGATGGCAATTGAGGTTATGGTGCAGACGACGGCAACGGAGGTTGGGGCGGTGGAGGATGACAGTGATGAAGGTTGGTGGCTAACGGATGGGAAGGAACAAAATAGTCAGAGCTCCACTTCCCTGGAAGTCAATTCTCAGGGGGAGCAAGGAACTGGTACTTTTTTGATAGAATTGGCAATTCCATAGAACTGGTTTACATCTTACCAAACAAATCAAAATCTCACTTCTACCCTCAATTCCAGTTTCATCTCCCCATTTCCATGGTGCCAAATGGGGCATAAATGTTCTATCATTAGAGTAATTTTTATGGGAAGGTGAGATGTTAATCTAGATCTTTTCGTAATTCAATGCTTGTGATATGCTCTTTTTTTCGATTCACTATTTTGGATTTCTTTCTTTCTTCAAAAGAGTGATGCTCTAGAAATTAGGTGTATCAAGAAGCAGGTCTCAAATCTAACCTGGCCTATTCAGAAGCTGCTACAGAGAATGTTGTTTTGACTGGATATGTCTCTCTTGTTTTGCTTAAGGTCTCCTCAAGTGTCTCATTTCACTTTTATTATAACATTTTTGCCTTATTATAAAAAAAATTTCAGAGTTAAAATGTAGAAGTCTCAGGGTTTTACTTGAAATTGAAAAAATTATGCGTGTGTGTGTGGAAAAACCACATACACTCGGCGACCATGGAGGGTTAATGGATCAATGGTATGAACAAAGAAGCTTACTTCCATTGGTAAAATATTGGAGATTTTGATCCCACTATAATTTCAAGTATCTAGCTTTTAGTTTGCTTTCTATTATACTGTCTCCGTTCATCAATATAAAAGACAATTGACTTTTTAGGAGAGATTAAAGAAGCAAATTAACTAATCAATATATCATTTTTTAAACTAGTTTGTTTGATTTATAAATTGATATATAATACAACGATACATATAACTATTTCAGAATACATATAACTATTTCAGAATGTATGTTATAATCAGTGATTTATTTAACTTTTTTCATCACTTTAAAAAGTCAATTGACTCTTATACTAGGAAACATGGATAGTGGTTAAAAAGAAACTCCAATCAACACTGAGTAGGTCGAGGATGTTCGCAGCAAAATTGGTCATAGGATTCCATAATGAATAATTAAATAAATAGAATTTCAGTATCTACAGACATATATTAAATATACTAAAGCCTCAGTATATATTTTATGCCTGTACTTGCATAAAAGCTTAATTTAGTTTAATCGCAGATATGTAAGTATAAATAAAGCCAAACAATTAATGAAGCAACTAGGGATTTAAATAGAATGGTAGTATATTTTTGAAGCCGACCAGAAACAAGAACAAGATAATATACAGAATGTTCCAACAATTTGGGTAAGTGATATCTTAAATTGGAATCTTGGTTCCTTAATCTTCAAAGTTGCTGTTGACGATAAATTAATAATTTATCAAAAATTAATATTAAATATTAAATATGTCACTATAGACCATAAAACCGCTAGCTAGTTGCTCTTTTAGATTTCATGTAACACAAGAAAATGCGGTTATTTTAAATATTACAATATCTCAAAGGTATTGATAAAATGTAAATTTTTTTAGTTTTTTAGCTTTCGAGTTTGAGTAATTATTAAAGAAAGACTGCATTGTTAACATGGTTGACGTCTATTAAGAAATTGATG
>JANTPZ010011583.1:0-10196 GCA_025593235.1 Vachellia pachyceras | reverse complement strand
TCCAAAAGGACATGAGTACCATAAATGTTATTCTTGGTGAACTCGAAGCTGTTACCAAATGAATTGTCCACATGAGTCTGAGCAGCAAAGTGCATGATTGTATCAATGGACTCAGTTATGAGAAGGTAGTTGACAAGGTCAGCACTTCCAATGTCACCCTTGACGAACTTGAAGTTGGGACATGATTTTGAAGGAAGGAGATTCTTCAGATTAGAGCAGTAGTCAAGTTTGTCCAGCACAACAACCTTGTAGTCAGGATAGTTCCGAATCAGCCGGTTGGCAACATGAGATGCAATAAATCCAGCAGCCCCAGTGATGAGGATGTTCTTGGGAGTATGCGAAGCCATATCCAGCACTGTATATCAAACGGAAGCACAAGCAGAAAATCTCATTTTACTAAATGACAACAATACAAAAATAAACCATATAGATTATAATAGCAATAACAACAGGTGCAAATATCATCATCGTAAACAGAAGCAGCCTCATATCATAAAGCAGGCTGACATCCCCCCCCAGGGGATTGAGCAGACAGAACCGTGAGGAAATTGATCATCTTCAGGAAAATGATCCACAAATAATTGTTACAATGTTCATCAGTACATTCCTCCAATGCTCATCAGAGTTCCAACAGAAAGCGAAGCAAAGGAAAATATTTTCATTATTCAATTCATTCAGATGAAAAGGGAGAAAAAAACTGTCAACCGTATTTTGCAATCAAATCATGAGAATGAGAAAAGGCAACAGAATGCATGAAGGTTCGATGTTCTCTCTGTTTGAGCTCTTTCTAAGAGATGGGACGACGGAAATAAGCGTTAAAACCCAGATTGCACTGAAGCATTGCAAGATGCGGTAAAATTTACATAATCAAACACAACAACCAGATTGAAGCATACAAATGTACTTGAAAGTTGAAACTACATTTGGAACCAATTTTGACGTTCAGATCTAATTTTTCAGCTAGAACTTTCCTAAAGAGAAAAGCAGGAAGTACAGAAACAAATTACGAACAGCGTTCTATTCCAATGATGATCACCCTCACAAATTACCACGGATCCAAGAAAACAAGGCAACACCGAGATCAAAGAAAGTACCCATTACCCTAAATTTCAATCCCATCAAGGCAAAAAAAAATTAAAAAAGGGAAAATTGGCAATACCCAGACCATAAATTAAAAAAAAGTAACAAAGACCACGGAACAATTGTAAAAACAGAGAAGTAGATCAACTTACAAAATTGGAATGAGATTCACTCCGATGATCAGCGGAGGAAGCTAACGAAGAGAAAAGACGAAGAATGACCGAGAAAAGAAATAGACTTTTTGGAGACAGAAATGGAAGGAAGGAAGAAAAAAAAAAATCAGATACAATGGGAGTCCCCTGAAGAGGAGGAAGAAGGCGGAGGCTGCTGTGTTTTATACACGCGATTGTATAATCATGTGAGACAGTTAAGGGGAGCCAGAGGTTACGTTACAATTACCCAATTACCCTTAATTCTTCATGAAATTACATGATTGACGGTTAGTGAGGCCACGAGAGAAGTGTACATCCTTGCAAGTTATTGTGAGTTTATTTAAAAAAGTTTATTTCCTCTTTATGTGTACGTTTAACAGTATTTTTTATAAAATGAGATATTCTCTCCCTATATTTATCTTAATTTACATAAAAGTATTTCTCTGTCTCGTTTCTAAAGAGACACATTGTGATTATAGTTTATGCTAAACACAGTTTGATTGATTAAAAAATTACACTTTGTTAAAGGATGGTGCTTGGGTGGGGCCATAGGGATGGGAGTGTGTGATCAGGTGAGGTCAAGACCACTGTCCACGGAGGACCAGCCACCCCATGATCAGAAATATAAAATTGTTATATTTTTGTATTAAATAAACATTTACAATTCATGCTTATCATTTCTTAAGATTCTGCACAAGTGCATAACACATTGAAGCTACCTTTGTATAAAAAAAAACAAGAAGCTACCTAATTTATTATTTATTATTGTAGCTAAAGTAAGTATCATTTCTCATTTTATGCTATTTTAAAAATGGAAAATTAATGATAGTGATAATAATTATCTTCATATCAATATATACATATATATTATGAAAAAAAGACTAATGCTAACTGTGAAGTCCCACATCGGTTGGGAAGGAGAATGAAACATGCCTTATAAGGGTGTGGATACCCTACCCTCGTGAACGCGTTTTCTGGGTGACTACGGCTGCACCCAGAGGAACAAAACCCTGCTCTTGACTACGGCTGCAAACAGGGACAATATCTGCGAGAGAAGGCGCTGGGCTGTTACACTAACATGAAAAAATATATATATATAAATATATATTAGTTTTCCATTTTTATATTATCAATATATACATATATATTACGAGAATGGAATGGAATATGAAAAAATTAAATATTTAAGCTCGTTTCAAATATTAAAATAACTTTTAATAAATTGGAATCAATTTTTTAATTAGTTATCATGCTAATTAAAATCCATTTCCTCTCATCCCCGCCAGTCCCACCTATCTAAAAATAAGATATCATTAAAATATCTTTACTCTTCTTTCACCAATTTTGAATGTTTTCCACATTAAAATATCTTAACAAATACTCTCTAGTTACAAATAAGATTTTGTATTTAAAATCTGAGGAAGTAATTAGATTTTTAAGCACATTTTTAGGGGTTCAATCACCACTTTAAAAATAATCAATTTCTAATTAGCTCACTTATCATCCCTTATACGTATCATTAAAATCCCTCAATTGCTCGCTAATTATTTTAAATAATGTATCATTAAAATCCTTCTCATTTCTTCTGATTAAGAGAAATACTTAAATACTCCAAGAGCACCACATCATTTATACTTTATTTAATCAAAATATTCCAATTGTTTATTTGATGGATCTCATATCCCATAAATTTCTCTTTATTATTTATTTATTTATCTCTATAATATATTATAATATATATTTATGGAACCCATAAAAAGGAACAATTGGAACTTTTTCCTCCAATAGAACCCAAATATTGGGCACTCAAAATATACAAGAGGAAGCGAGACAAGGTGATAAAAGCTTTGAGTTTTAAGGTAAAAGGCATATATGATTTAGAGTGTGTTGGATTAGAGAAAAATTATTTTTGAGAATAGATTTTCTCAAAAATCTTATTTTCTAATAATAGTTTTAGCATCATTAATTTATTTTCATATTTTAAAAAGTTTTTGGATGATATGCCACAAAATCAAGATTTGAGGGGGGAGGAAACTTTTATAGAATATCCAAACACCCACTTAATTATTCTAGTAGGCCGGCAAAAAAAAAAAAAGTAATACTCATATAAAAGGTTAAAATATATATTTAGTCTTTTATATTTACGTCAGGTTTCATTTTAATCTTTTAAGTTTTAAAAGTACACTTTCAATCCCTCAAATTTAACTCTACTAGTCTCTCTTAACGTAAATTGTTGACTTATCAAACTTAAGTAACATGTCATTTGCATGGCTCAACAGTCATCAATTAAGTTTGATTTAAAATATAAAATTTATTATATTATTAAATTCATGAATATGACATTACACAATTAAAAATATAAAATTTATTATATTATTAAATTAAAATTAAAATATGAGCATCGTTGTCAACGTTTTATTACACAGTCATCAATTAAATTTAATGAGTCAGCAACTTCTGTTAAGAAAGACTAACGGCGTTAAATTTGAAGAACTGAAAAAGTACTTTTTAAACATAATGACTAAAATAAAATCTGACGCAAATATAAATGATTAAAAGTATACTTTAACCCATCTAGAATGGGCAACACCCACATAATTACCAAAAGGGTTTATAGTCGACAGATGGTTAGATCACTTAAGAATTAAGGTTGGATTGATTCCTTAAAACATAATAAAAAGATAGTTTGCGATTTAACCAAAATTTTATTTAATTTTTAATTAAATTTACATGTTTAAAAGAGTTTGCTTTATAATACCTCCCTGCAATCATTAATATATACCCTAGTTGATTTTTCAGAAAGGTTAAAAAGAAATAAATTTATAGGTATATCATTTTCTCTAAATTAGTTTGCATTACTTATAAACTAATATACAACCTAATGATACACATGAATATTTTAAAATGTATAAATCTATATTAGTTCATTTAGCTTCCATAATTTCTAAAAAAAAGTCAACCGAGACTGATATTAAGGACCAAGGATATATAGTATTTTTGTTAAAATAATTAAAATAATAATGCGGCAATTTTTTTGGTGAAAAAAAAATTAGGTGAATTTGATCGCGAAAGCTTGTCAAGGTCAATGCATACCCTCATATTTAAGAGCGTTTACAGATGTATTTACAATTTACTCATCAATAAGATTTTTACATCTTGGACTTGCAATTCACATAGTTATAAGCCGACTTCGACTTCTTTACCATTCCTACCACCCTTTGTTGTTGGGAGGATAATATATGCCATGGAATATTTAGTACCATGAAATTTTTGAAAAAAATCTTATTGTATCCGTTTGAGAATTTGGTAGACAATTACTTTTACGTAAATCAATGTAAATATATTAAGGAGATTATCTTATTTTACGAAAAAAATATTATTAAACGTACGTTTGGAGAAGTCAAACGCTTCTCCAAACAAGCACATTATATCCAGAGAAGAATTTCTTTGCACACATGCCTCGTGCAATGTAAATAATATACAAATATAGATATATATTAATATATATTTAGTTCTAAAAAAATTGAGATCCATAGGCTAGGTCCTTTTCTCCATAGCCTCGTGTTAATTGCGTCAAAAATATGCCTTCATGTTTCAACTCTTTCCACTTTTATATTTTTTTCAACCTAATTGCCAAACACTTACACAACGTACTGTCCTTTTCTAGAAAGATATATGAGTTAAGCGTCTTAATCTTTAATTAAAGTGCAATTATACAAATAATTAAACTAGGTCAAGTAGTCTTTAAGTGTAGCTCAATCTTTGCATATAGTTGTTCAAGCTTGAAATATTTACATGTTATTTGAATTATGAGCCAAAAATCTTGGTGGACAAAAAGAAAATTTTGTTTTACTACTTACTACATTCTGGTATTTAATATTAAGGAAATTTATTATTAGATCCTAGATATAGGAATTAATGAACAAAATGTCTCAAATATTGGTAAAATTACAATCAGGTTCTAGCAGTAGTTGGTACGGTTGTCTTTAACAACTTTACCAGAAGTCAATAACAATCGGACCAGCTACTGCTGAAACGTGATGGTAATTTTACCAATTTTCGAAACCTTTTATTCATTAATTCTTTTTATTGGGATCTAATTGTTAATTTTCCTTCATAATATATAAATCGAGCTGATTAATTTGGAAAAATTAATAAGGTTAAATAAATTATTTAATGGGAAATTTATTCTAAGGTCCTAAAAAGGACTTATTTAATGAATGGTCCCAAAAAATAAAATATTTATTTTAAGGTCCCATTGACAACACTTCGTGTTGTCAATAAAGTGCATGGTGTTGTCAATCAAAGGGCCTCGTGTTGTCAACGAGACCTCAGAATAAATATTTTGTTTTTTATGACCATTCATTAAATAAGTTTCTTATTTGGGATCTTAGAATAAATTTCCCTTATTTAATTATATTATATTTCTTTAGTTTTATTTATAAGTCACTTTAAACATATTTTATGTAAACCAAGTAATTTGTTTAATCTCCTTAATCACCTCATAATTACTCAATTGGATCTTGTATTAAGGATTATGGTTCGTAAAATATTAATTTAATTTTATTGTTAAGTTCTTTGACACCAACTTGGGAGAAAAAATTTATTGGTCATCATTGTACGATGTATAATTAATTTTTTTATTGCAAGTTTTCTTTTTTAAAGTAAAGTTGAAAACTTATTAAATTCTTATTCATCCATTTTCGTAAAATAAACTAAAAATGGTTTATAAATTATAATAAAAATTGGAACACTACGATATGAAAGTCCAATTCAACTTCAATTTAATCAAGTCCGTTCAAAATTCTACCCGTGGTTATGTTTTCTTATGACAAAATCTAAACTTAACATGTAAGTTAAGAAACTAAATTTTATATCACTTGATATATAGATCTTTTAATAAAACTCGGGGGTATCAACCACCGATAGCAGTGATTAATCCCTTCGTCATAGGAATCTCCACTTAAGGGTAAATGGTTGGCCAGAGGTTTAATATATCAATAGAAATTAAATCAGATATATCTAGGATTTTTTTTTTGGGCCAGCAAGGATATGGCTTATGTATCGTAATTTATAAATCATAAGGAATATTTCGGATTTTATTAAACAATAAAATATACCTGGATTTCAATGAATTTTATGTTGCTGAGTTTGCTTTTTATTAGTTTATTCAAGCGTTTGATGGTAAAGTAGTTGGCTATCTACACTTGAAGCATTCTCATCATCTTATGTTTTAAATTTTCTGGATCCATTTAAAAACATGTTAAAGAAGTATTTTTATGTAAGTTGAGATAAATATGTGAATGTGATCATCTTTTTTTGTAAAAAAACTCTGTTGAACGTGTGTTTAGACTTTAATAATCATTAGCAAATAGGCCTAACAAACTATATACAAAATTCCAAACACGCAAGTTTCTTTAATTAAAGACAAGGTCTTTAGACAAGGTGATTAACCCACAAGTGTCGGAGTGCAACGGTCAGTGCGGCTGACACTGCTCTAGAGGTCGAGAGTTCGATCCCTGAGAGTAACGTTTGGGGGTAGAGGTAACCCATCCTTAGTACAAAACACCTTAAAGGGATGCGCCACGTGTATTTTTTGTATAAGATTAGTCGGCTGCCCCAGATTACCTGGTCCAGTTGAAAGAATGCCAAAGATTCAGAAAAAGACGCCAGATATCGGGAGATTTTGAGTGTGGACTAAATGGTCCACTTGCTTGTTGTTTAAAAAAAAAAAAGGTAAGGTGATTAAAGATCACCACCTATCATGGAACTTACTTTTCAAGAAAAGTTTGAAATGCGTAGCATGTTTCGCAATAGAAAACTGCTTCTTTCGTTAATGATTTACGTCAGTTCCACATTTAATAAAATTATTGATTTGATGAATAGAAAACCAATTAATCATTAATTAGTGACCACGAAATCCACAAATCAAATACCCTTCATGGAACACGTTTTTTAAAAAATATATTTTTCCTATTTATAAATTATGTATTTAAATTTTTGAGATATACAGTTTTGCATTTCATTTATTATTGTCTAAATTGATATTTTCTTAGAAAGTTTATAAAATTATATACTGAGTATGTTTAAAGTTATTTTTTTAAAAAAATTTTAAGATAGAGTTAGTTTTTTTTAAATTTTAAATTTCATTAATTATTGTCTAAATCACGTTATGTGATCATTTAACTGCAAAATCACCTTTTGAATTTGATAAAATATCATTTTTTATTAAATAAAATTAACGGTATCAAGACAAAATGATTAAAACTGTATTTTTAAATTTATAGGATTAAATTGAAACTTAATATCAATTTAAATGATCAAATATATACTTTAACCAAATATACTTTAATTTATTACTCTCATTAATTAGTAATTAAGTAGTTAGTAGATTATAGTAGATGAATATATATATATAGGTGAAATTAAGAATGAAGGAAGATAGTAGTTCGGTTGGCAACAAAAAAAAAAGGGAAGATACTAGTATTTCTTAAACCGTACACATAATAAAAAATAAGCAAACCATAAATATTTCGAGAAATAAAATAACTCAAGTGATTGAAGTTCTGTCTTATTAATTAGATTGAGTTTGTTTAGTATTTCGTTTGGAAAAGTCAAAAGCCCATTTAACAGTATTTTTTCGTAAAATAAAATAATCTTCTCCACATATTTACTTCGATTTACGTAAAATCAAATTTCTACTATATTTTTAAACGGGCTCATTACCATCTTATTTAAGGGCAATAAATTACGAAATAGTCCAATGCTAAAGAATTAGCTTACAGTATGTAAAGCCGATATAAAGATTTTGCTGGTGAGCCATCTATAAATATTTGTGTATATATATATATATATATATATGTGTGTGTAAGCGTTATCAAAATTTAGAGGTATGATTTATTTTACGTGAAGAGCGATAAACTAACTGACGTGGATTTCTTTTTTGTCAGCAAACAGACGTGGATTTTGAGAATGCTCTTACTAATTTTTTTTTAAAAGAAATGTGAAATATCACCTCTAATTCTCATAACATATTTATGAGTATCGTTTTCTCAGGAGAAAAGCAGGGGATATGGTTGGACACCCAAATCTTGACCCTCCAACAGGATTTAACTTTTTTTACTTTGCACAGAATATAAAATATAGATAATATTATAAAAAAAATACATGTTAAAAGTTTAGAAAAATCGATGGAAAGGCGTAGAACTTTATTTAGTTAAGGTGCAAATTTACCTTAAAAGACTTTTGAGAAGCAATGTTACTCAGAAAATTGTAAAATGTAATCATGTTGTTTTATTAGAAAACTAATATTGACTGGTAACATTTTTTAACGATAAGTGGTATCATGATTTCATTTTGAAATTTTTGGAAGAATATCGTTCATAAGACTTCCCCAATTTTTAATAAGAAGAACTCAACCCAAACAGCAGTAATTTTTTTCATGCAAAATCTTCTAAATTACGAATGGTACATGAACATATACTTAAATGGGGACTCGTAAGTGATCAAATCTAAAGAAATTTAAATTTTGACCGTTAGAATTGTATTTGGATTAACAAATTTCATCACAGCAATCCCCATTACTACCAAAACTTGTTCCGGTCTAGGAATCAAGTATTTGTTGAAAAATTTTTTAAAACACTTAAAAAATTATATTCATATAAATTGAAATAAAATTTCTGTCACATATTTATTTAAAGTTCCGTAAAATAACTTGAAATAATTTAAATCTAAACCATCAATAAATTTAAGATGATTTTAGTTTCGGTGGGTTGTTGTTTCCTTTCACGTGACGTGGATGGTCCTTAATTCCATAATCCTTAGGTGAAGGTCAACACTTCTCTTTACCATTATTGTCCATTGCCCATTGGAATGAGTTCGTGATATTATTATTGTACTATTGTGTGCCGCTGCCCTTTCTTCACGATGATGAATGATGATACCACCACCTATTGAAAATAGCCTCCGTTTAGAGTTTAAATTTATGACCTTACACTTACGGAGAGATTATTATTTAGAAAATTTACAGGGTATGATGTTGTCAATGAAACCTTTTGATAAATATTTTTAGAATTGGGACCATTCATTAAATAAGTTCATTATTTGGGACCTTCCAATAAATTTCCCTTATTATTTCCATCAGGCTATACGGCCATTTTGTTTCAGTCTACTTTATTGTTCGAATCAATTGGGGGGGTTCCGGCGTGAATAGGATAACTTGTTGTAGTTTGGGAATAGCACATGTAGGTTTGTTTGGAAATCCGTTGAGAGAAAAGAATTTACAGATTTTAAGATGTTTTTTTACGGATTTTGAGATTTTTTTTACGAATTTTGAAATGCCTTTTGTCTTACTTACGTACACTGTTGGGAAATTTTTTTCCAAACATGTACGTAATCTACTCAAAATACATTTTCTACAATCATTTGTACCCAAGTTGAGAAAGAAGTTATTCTCCAAAAGTAATCTAGATGCATGCTGAGGGTGTTCGTGTGACTCATATAAAACCATAGTTTTAAGAGTTAAAAGTTATTTTGAACTTTGATTGGGTGTTTATCTACTTTACTTTTGAATCATGATTTAGACCAAAACTATGGTTTTAAAATCTGTTGGCAAACTCACAAAGTGTGTGTGGGAATTTCGTTGGGATAAATAACTTTACAGATTTGTAGATAGTTTTACAAATTTCAAGATGATTTTTATGGATTTTAAAATAATTTTTAAAAATTTTGATATAATTTTATCTTGATTTACGTATACAAACTGTAAGGGATTAATCATTTTTATTAAAGGAATTAGCACGTTACATTAGAAATAACCCTTGTTTCTAGAAAGTCAAATTGTATTAAAATAGTAAAACAATGGTAAGAAAAGCCCAACATGTTAGAGGGATCATAGAGAAAGCCCAACATGCTACATGGGCTTAAACAACATAAAAGAAAGAACCCAAAACAAGGGGAAAAAAA
>JANTPZ010011569.1:0-10304 GCA_025593235.1 Vachellia pachyceras | reverse complement strand
CCAATCCCTCCCCTCCCCTTATTTTGCATCCCTCCAAAATGGGGTTTTTTGGAGGGATGCAAAATATCATGACTAATATGCCCTCAATACTCTTTATCCAACTTCTTACACTTCATTTTTCCAGTCTTCATATCTACTTCACTGTGCGTAAATAGAAGGACCGATGTAGATAGAGAACAAGTTTTTATATTCTTCATTTTTCCAGTATTTCCTGAGAATAAGTTTTACTTTATTTGGAATACTTGAAAGCAGCGATGTGGGCAGAGAATGAAGGAAAGAAATTATTTAAATCATTTTTTAATTATTTAAGTAAATTATGAGTGAAATACCTTAATAATTATTTTAATTAATTAAATAGAAGGATGGATTAATTTTTATGAGTAAAAACTAATTTAAATAAATTGTATAAGTAAATAAATATAAATCGACATATAAGGGTAAAATGATAAATTGGTCATTAACTTCCCTCATTTTCCCTGCTGAACCAAACAAAAGATCATTAAAAATCATTCCCCTTCCTTCTCCTCAAATTAAACCAAACAAGATAACCTTATACCCTTCTATCCCTTACCTTTCCCTCCTATCCATCCCCTGCCTTTCCCATCCATCAAATTAAAAACGGTGCAATATATTACAGGTTAAGTTATTTAATCATTAAATAATTTTATTGAACTCCTTATGATCGGTCCCTATCAAGTTCTCTCCGTCTTCCTCTCACCCTCATGATTGATTGCTTCGAGCTCATAGTGATAACTTCCTCTCTCTCTCTCTCTCTTTCTCTCTCTCATCTCCTCCGATTCTCCGGTCTTTAGTGAGTTCCAACAGCGGCTCCAATATATCGATGGACGATTAGGAGTTTTTGGCCGGTTGGGCCATGAGTCACTTCCACGGCTCTATCAGAGAACTCCCTTGTGGCAAGGTGCTTCGGAGAAGTCAAGACGGCGGCAACGACGGAGCGTTGTTTGAGATTGTTTCGAATGACTTAGGCATACGAGAGGTGGAAGCTTGAAAGCCCACGAGCATGTCGCAGCTTCTTGGAATGAATCGGAACGAGTTTGTTGAATATGAAGCTGATATCGTGTGAGATTGTGAATTCCATTCGGAGAAAAGGAGTCTACAGATTTTTAGATGGTTTTACAGATTTTAAGATGGTTTTTATGGATTTCGAGATATTTTTACGAATTTTGAGATAATTTTATCTCGACTTACGTACACCGTTGGGGGAACGAAACTTCCAAACAAAAACATTATTGTGTTATTGAAGGATGTGGATGAGCACACACTTGGTTTCTCTCCTCTCTTTTATATATCCAGGAAAAATAGATATCTATGGCTTCTCTTCACCATTTCATTCTTTCTTGTTTCGCCATAATCAATTTCCATGAAGCTTCATGATGTGTAAACAGAATAAATGAAGGGTAGTTTAGGGATACTAATAATTGACTTCCTATATAAAGGAAGTTTAACACTCTGTAATGCAAGTTCTGTTATGAATGAATAAAGCGTGAATTCTCTCTCTCTCCCCCCTCTCTTTTTCCCTCTCCCCTATTCTCTCCTCCTCCTCTTCCTCAATTCTTCTACACCCTATCCAACAGTGGTATCAGAGCCACTCTTTCCTTGGCCTCAGCTGCGTTTCCAATTCCATTCCTTGTCTAGCAAAGGTCCAGATTACAGCCAGCCATTCCCCACCCGTATGCCCACTACCCGTTCCCAATCCCACTCGTTGTCTTCCTCTTCCATGGCAGATCAGCATGATGACAGACTCACGAAGGTGGAAGCAACCATTAAAGAACTTCAAGATCTTAAGGCCTTACCTGCAGCAATATGAAATCTGACCTTAGAAGTCGTAAGAATCGCCCAAGAACCTGACAGAAGTGCTAATGGCAGTCGCAATACAGTCAATTAACATCCTCATCAAGGTTTTGAAGGTCATAGGTACCAACCCCCAACAAGATTCACAAGAATGGATTTTCCCCGCTTCCAACGTCAGGACTTTTTAGGTTGGCTAGCAAAATGTGACTAGTACTTTGCTCTTGATGACACTCCGGAAGAAAGGAAAATCACGATGGCTAGCATCCATTTAGACGATCGAGCATACCTATGGCATCTTACTTTCGAAGATGATCTTAGAGCTAACTTACCCACTTGGTCAGAGTATAAAGACGCTATCTTGGCACGGTTTTCCTTCGCCTTTGAAGCTCCCATGGCTGAACTGAAGCGGCTATACTAGTCAGGCTCACTCAACACTACAACGATGCATTCGACGCTCTACGCTTCAAACTGAAGCTTCCCGAAGAATACGCCATTCAGGCATACATTGAAGGCTTGCGAGAGGACTATGCACGCTAAGTACGAATACTAAGGCCGACTTTGATGCAGGAAGCTCAGACCATCGCCAAGATTCACGATCATCACACGCCCGAGCCTTCCTTATCTTCCTGTGTTCCCACACGAATTCACGATCGTCCAGCTGGGGTGTGGGTGCATCTGGGAAATGGCCTTCGCTTCGAACCCAACCTGATTCAGCTGGGCCGACTCCAACGTCTGGGCCCAATAAAAGCTTCGGCCAGCGTTTTATGGGCTCTCAGAATGTGTCTTCCTCTGCTTCTTCAGCTGTCCGTCATCCCCCAGCTCCACGTTCTCATAAACTGACTCCAGAAGTTGACGACCACAGGGAGAATAAACTTTGTTTTTACTGTCACAAGAAATACTTCCGTGGTCATAATTGCTCTCAACGTCAACGTCTGGAAGTTCAACTCATTGGATTGGGTGAAGCAGCTCCTGATCAAGAGGAATTAGACCCTGAAAGTGCCCAAGAAATTCCAGAAACAGGGGAATGCCTTCAAATTTCCCTTCATGCTATACAAGGTACAGTCGGTGCAGCCTCCATGCGCATCCAAGGCTATGTGGGTAAGCATTTGGTTCAGATTTTGATTGATAATGGGGCCACCTTCGATTACTTAGACTACCGTTTGGCTGTGAAATTGGGTTAGCAAGAGGCACCACTCCTATTGCTGAAGCTGAAGTGGCTGGTGGGGGCAGGTTACATGTGTATGGAATTTGGAAAATCTTTAAATGGAGAATGCATGGTAAGGAATTCCAGTGGGATCTTCGTATTATGGACATTAAAACCTATGATATTGTTTTGGGGCTGCATTGGTTAAAGGGTGTGGTGCATCAAGCTTCCTGGAATTATGATAAGATAGCCATGAATTTTTGGTATGGCAATGATCTATGTACACTACAGCCGGCTACCACTGAAGAATGTAAGGTTATACAACACCTGGATTGCCAGATTGAGGATACATCATAGCTGTTTCTTATTTACTCAGTCACTGAAGTAGCATCTCAACCACATTTACCATGTTTGGATGACTCAGATCAGATCCCAGGTATACAGGAGGTATTACAGGATTTTTCTAATATTTTTTCTGACCCTACAGAGCTGCCACCATTCAGGAAAGGTCATAATCATGGGATCGTACTTCATGAAGGTGCAGATCCTATTAACATTAGGCCTTATCGCTACCCAGCCACTCAAAAGAATGAGATTGAGAGGCAAGTCCAAGGTTTATTGGATAAGGGATTTATTCAAGATAGTATTTCTCCTTTTGCTTCTCCTATTGTATTAGCTAAGAAGAAAGATGGAACATGGCGTATGTGCTGTGATTATAGGGAATTAAATAAATGCACTATAAAAAGTAAGTATCCCATTCCATTAGTAGAAGAACTCTTAGATGAATTGAAAGATGCTAGGTGGTTTACTAAATTGGATTTAAAGGCTAGCTACCACCAAATCAGAATGGTTCCGGATGATGCTTCCAAAACAGCATTTAGAACACATTCAGGTCATTATGAATGGATGGTTATGCCATTCGATCTTACAAATGCTCCAGCTACATTTCAAGGGGCAATGAATTCAATCTTTAGGGAACATTTGAGGAGGTTTGTCTTGGTATTTTTTGATGATATACTTGTTTATAGTTCCAGCATGTCTTTACACCTTCAACATTTACGTCAAATCCTTCAGATTTTACATGACCATCACTATTTTTTAAAAAAAGATAAATGTACCTTTGCAGCCACTAGTGTTTGAGTACTTAGGTCATATAATCAGTAATGGTAAGGTTTCTACTGATCCTAAGAAAATTAAGGCTGTCTTGGAATGGTCTATGCCTTTTACGATTAAACAAGTGAGGTCCTTCTTAGGGTTGGTAGGTTACTATCGAAGGTTTATTAAAGATTTTAGGCAAATTGCCAAGCCCTTAAATAATCTCCTCAAAAAGAATGGGTTTTCATGGGGTGATGCAGCTGCTGTTGCTTTTGATAAACTAAAAAATGCTCTTGTTTCAGCTCCAATTCTTGTGCTTCCAAATTTTTCAAAAACATTTGTGGTGGAGACTGATGCTTGTGGTAGTGGTATAGGTGTTGTCTTGATGCAACAGTGCCCATAGCATTTTTCAACAAGGCTTTAGGTCCTAGACAACAAGGATTGTCCATTTATGAAAAAGAATTGCTTGATGTGGTTCAAGCAGTGGAGCATTGGCACCAATACTTGGAAGGCAGGAAGTTTATTATTAAAACTGATCAGCAAATCTCAAGTACTTGCTGGACCAGAAGTTAAAGACCTCTTTTCAGATGTATTGGATCTCAAAATTGATGGGGTATGATTATGAAATCCATTATAAAAAAGGCTGTAATATTAAAGTTGCTTATGCTCTTTCTAGATTGCCCAAGATGGAAATTTTCCAGATTATACTTTCTACTTGTTCTGCTGATTTGTTGCTGGAAATTAAGGAAGGATGGTGTACATATGAAGCATTAACAGCACTTATTGCTAAACTTCAGCAACAGGGAGGTCACGATGAAAATTTTTCCTGGGTTGGTGAGTTCTTGAGAAAAGGTAATCGATTGGTTATTGCAAAACATGATGGGTTAAGGCCGAAAATTTTAGAATGGCTTCATGCTTCCCCTCAAGGAGGCCATTCAGGTATTCATGCTACATATCAACGAATTAAATCACTGTTTTGGTGGAAAGGGTTGTTTGATGAAGTTCGTGACTATATTAAGCATTGTGATACATGTGCAAGATGTAAATATGATGCTTTAGCTTATCCATGTTTGTTGCAACCTCTCCCTATCCCTAGTAAAGTGTGGGAGAGTGTGACAATGGATTTTATTGAGGGATTGCTTAAATCTAATGGTAAGGATACTATATGGGTTGTGATTGATCGATTATCTAAGTATGCTCATTTCATTGCTCTTTCACACCCTTTTTCAGCATCTATTTTAGCTCAAACTTTTATGGATTTCATTTATAAATTGCATAGGGCTCCGGTTGAGTTGATAAGTGATAGGGATTCCATCTTTATTAGTAATTTTTGGCAGGAATTTTTAAAAATTCTGGGAGTTGAGCAGAAATTAACTTCTGCTTATCATCCTCAAACCGACGGGCAATCTGAAGTTTTAAATAGATGTTTAGAAACGTATTTGAGGTGTATGTGTTGGGAAAAACCTGAGAATTGGAGTAAGTGGTTATCCTTGGCGGAATGGTGGTATAATACTACTTTTCATACCTCTACTAAATCTATCCTATGAAATCTTATATGGGCAGAAACCCCCACTTTATGTTCCTTATTTGCCTAGGACAACAATTGTTGAGGCTGTTGACAGGTCTTACCAGGTAAGGGAAGAAGCTTTATTAATAGCCAAGCATCATCTACATAGGGCTATTAATCTAATGAAGCAAAGGGCTGATTCTCATTGCACTGATCGTGAGTTTCAGGTGGGTCAATGGGTTTTCTGAAACTTCAGCCTTATCGACAAGTTTCAGCAGCTACTTGAAGTTCCCAAAAACTTGCTCCTTGCTTTTTTGGGCCATATAAGGTATTGGAACGAATAGGGGCAGTAGCTTACAAGCTGGATCTGCCAGAGGAGTCTCGGATCCACCCTACTTTTCATATATCTCTCCTTAAGCTTTGCCCATATCCTTTAGTTAGACAGAGACACCTTCCAATCAATTGGCCAGACCTACCTCCGCAATTACAGCCGGAACAAGTCCTCAATAAACGCATGAGTCGACGAAGGGGATGTATTGTGACAGAAATTTTAGTGAAATGGAAGGATCTACTTGAAGAAGAAGCTACTTGGGTTCTGCTATTTAAATTCCAGCACAAATTTCCTGATTTTTAGATTAGTAACCCTTGAGGACAAGGGTTTTTCAAAGGGGGTATTGATGTGTAAACAGAATAAATGAAGGGTAGTTTAGGGATACTAATAACTGACTTCCTATATAAAGGAAGTCTAACACTCTGTAATGCAAGTTCTGTTATGAATGAATACAGTGTGAATTCTCTCTCTCTCCCCCCTCTCCTTTTCCCTCTCCCCTATTCTCTCCTCCTCCTCCTCAATTCTTCTACACCCTATCCAACACTTCACCTCTTACATCCTTCCCCAAAAGACGACATTGAAGAGTCAGAGGATATCGGAGGAAGAAAGGGAGGTTGTGTAATCAAAGATCAAGGACGATGATAATGAAGTGTAGTGTGTTTTATACAGTGAAATAAAATTTTTAATGGTGAAATTTAACTATTTTAATGGATTAGGTAACATTGCATTGTTTTCAACGTCTTCGGATAACATTACACCCCAAAAAAAATTTTCCGACACCCAATGCTCCTAGAAGGAAATTTGTGCTTTAACCCTAAAAACTAAATCAAATCAATTTTTTATCTTCAAGATTAATAAAAAGAATATCTATGATTGCATTAATATCCTAATATTTATTTCTCATTGTTTGATCATGTAATTTATATACAATTAAAATAATTTCAGGTAAATACTGGCTAAAGAGAAAATTGAACAAACATAATTATAAAAATGGTCAAATGGATTGAATAAGTCATCATAACTAGATTATATCTAAGTTATAATCGGTAAAACTAATCAGATATAATTTATAAAAAAAAATTTAATTTGATGTAAGTGAGTGTGACATTACCAGAAATTATATGATTCTATAAACATCTATTTAAATATTGACCTTTTATCAATGATTTAAAATTAAAAAAAAAAGACACAACATCTTTTAATCATTGCTGTTGGAAAAGCATCACCGTACTCTACTGAAATTGTAATCCATAAATCATTTTAAAAAAATAGCTTTTAAATTATGTTGAGATAAAACTCATTTCACAAATTTATATTGTAATCAATAAATTATGTTGAAAAAATAGCTTCTATCACTAATTCAAACAGACACAACATCTTTAAAATATGTAAATTCCAATTTATATTCTAAAATGGCTTAATCATTGTGAAGTCTATAAGAACCAGTCTTAGATTAAATTTTATATGAAATTATTTAAACTCCCTTAATTTGAAACGTGAAAAAAAAAAGAAACGACAATAACAATTTGATAAGTGAAAATTTTTAATTTATCAAATGATGACAACTAATTTCACAAATTTTCTTGCTGAATATGAATGAAAACAACATTTAAAAAATAAAAAAATTAATTTAATCAAATGGTAGTAACTTCACTTAGAACGTACGATTAAATCATTCCACCATATTAAAAAAAAGCTTAATTTCAAAATAATCCGCATAAATCTCATAATATTTAAGCCATTTCATGTGACCATTTTAAAATTCTCATATTTCACTGACTTTTCTTATCGTTAACGAGACTAGATGGTCTAAGCAGCAAGTCATATGGTCCATGACTCTTGAATATATAATATAGGGTCCGTTTGGAAACGCGGTAGAGAGGTACTTTTACGCAAGGTGAGGAAAAATATGTGAAGAAGATTATCTCGTTTTGTGAAAAAACACTGTTGAACGTGTTTTTTATTCTTCTTAATACTTTGCCAAACAAGCTGATAATTTGGTACTTTAGTATTGATTTCATATTTTATTTGGAATCGGTGATGATTCTTTATAAGTTGGAACATAAATTGGAGCAAGAAACAAACGCATAATTACCCAACAAACTCAGAAGAACTAAAAATAATATATCAAACAAACCCATATTGTTAATTATTCACAATTGGTACTTGGATAAGCCACCTCGTACCAACACTACTTGCTTAGTTATTAATTAATTTTTCAGAGTGGAGATATAACTATTGAACCAACAAACCACTTTCCTAAACTTCTCAAATCCTTTGTCGTAAGGCAACATTATTACTTAACTTGTTGTGTTGCTATTTTAAACTTTTCAATTTCTCTTCCATTCACTGTACTTGCCTGTTTCTTCCTCTAATTTCCAACTTCATTCACCTTCCTTAACTAATTAATAATAATTAATTAATTATATATTGCCTCCATGCCTGCACTTTTAAATGCACCTCCATCCAAAACCAAACATTAGACGACGTTTTTTTAAATAATTATTGTGTGTATTTATATCTCTGAATTTGCAGTTAAATCCGTTATGATTATATTAAAAATATTAAATATAGTTCATGGCTTATCCGCATATAATTTAAAGTCTGAAAGATTAATTTATATGCATAAAAAAACATAATTTAGTTTTTTTTGGACAAAAAATAAAATTTAGTTTAAAGGGGTACGTAATTAATGGCTGAAAAGTATTGGCATAGACTTAAATGTTTAAGAAAGCTTATTATTAAGTCTTAAATATCAAAAGAATTATATATTCCTATGTGGTCCAAGATTCTTGGAAATTTTATGTAACTTAGTTGGGGGAAAATATCATGGAGGTGATCGAGGCTTAGAGTATTCTTTTTTTTTTGTTGCATTAATTTTAAATATATATATATATATTTTTTCTCTCTCCCTACTTATACCAAACCCTTCGCGCATGCATTTGAAATAGCGTTTAATCAGTTCGACAGTCTTATGAGACAAGTAAGAATTAATTAACAAAATTTGAAAACATTATCCTCTATGTTTTTAAATTGTAATAAATAAATAAATTATTGGTAAATCTAAAAAGCAGCACGAGCAGGGTGTCATGTTAAGACAATAGTCCCAATTTTATTGGCTGCATCTCTTGCAAATATATTAAAAATGTTAAGGATTGAATTAATTATTATTGGGAAACGAAGGTAGGTATAGGTATCTCACAACAAGAGGAACACACAAATAAAATAAACAATCAAACAAACAAACGTATATATAATTGTGTATAGATTAATAACAAAGTTTGAAGCATTATGTAGAAGAAGGCCAGATCATATATTGAGACATTTACACAGTGTAGAGACAAACTGAAGAGGACATTCCAACAATAAGCTTATAATTATTTTATTTTATAAGAAGCTTTGATTTTAAAGGGGAATTAATAATAATATATATATATATATAGTATTTGCATACTCTAACTACTACAACACTTATACAATGACCTAGAATTACATTAATTCATACGTAATACAACCAACCAAGTGCATATTTGTTTTTAATATACGTAAGATAGATTAAAATTTAAAATTTAGTATGGGTTCCATGTATTATATGGAGTTTGAGAAATGAGTTAATTATGCTATATTCATGACTTATAAATATTGTGGTTTGTTAAATGTTTTATAATATTGTGTACATATAGATAATTTTTTTAGGTTTGTTCTTATTTTTTAAACATATATATTCTACAATGAGATGTGTAAAAGTAGATTTTAAATAAAAATTGTACCAAGAACCAATAATTTAGAGTTTGAAAGTTATCGGATTATTTATATAACATAAATAATATGATTTATTATAAATTTTATATTTCCATATGTGATTTTAAAAAAAGTAAAAAAAAATAAATGTACGCCTTATGTATTCTACAAAGTTTAAGAAAATGGGTGAATATATATATATATATATATAGATTGTGAATATATATGTTAGAGTTTTATGATAATTGCATGAAGCTTGAAAGTGATTACGTATGTTATTAACTATTATTTATGGAAGCAGTACTACTACCAAAAAATAGGACAAACAATCCTGCCGAAGTCTAACGATGCTTAAATAATTGACATAAATTTATTCCCTATTTTAATCCTGTTCTAGCTAGCATAAATCATTTAAAGGAAACTGTGAGAACTGATAATAAAAAAGATTGGATAAGCAATGTGTTTGGTTGTTGGAGGGTTTTGGAAAAGTCAAACTCACGTTTAACCATTGAAAGAAAAACCGGTTCGGACCGGTCGGTCAGACCGTTGAACCGCCGGACTGGCGAATTCACCGGTCCGACCGTCAGTCAACCCAGTCAACGAGTTGACTCGGTGTTGACCGAGTCAACTCGGCCGGGTTGACATTAACCCGCCCAACCCGCCGGGTTGGCGGG
>JANTPZ010011568.1:0-10738 GCA_025593235.1 Vachellia pachyceras | reverse complement strand
TTTTCGGGATATCCCACCTCCAAATATTGTGCCATGCCATGTCTACTAATTGCTCATGCCGAGTATATATCATCCTGTAGGCAGATTTGATGGTAAAGTTACCATCTGCAGACGGCCTCCATGAGAAGATGTCCGCTCCATCCTCCATGGTTCTTAGGATGTTGGACCGACCATGAGGATTTTTTTGAATGACCCCATCTGTTAAAAACATTTTCCACGTGTCTACATCCCAGGCACCTGTAGTCGTCACAAACCGATGGCAAAAAAATAATAAATACATCTTCGTTCTCCGAAACAAACGTTTAACTGTGAAAAGAACCAATGGACCGGTTGAGCCGAGCCGATGCCATGACTTTCCACGGCCCGTCTCAGACAAGGTGGGTTCCCCCCAACGTCACGCGCCCTTCCCCGGCGACGCAACGCCTCTACCGTACGGGCATTATCCCACGCTTTCCCCTTCTCTCATGCCTCCGCCACTCTCCTTCCTCTTTCTCTCTCATCCTTCCCCACTTTAACCACATTCGCCTGTTCTTCCTCTCCGGCTACTCGCCGCTCTTTCTCGGATGGGGGATTCGCGCGACTCTCTCACGCCGCCTGTGAGCCATTCGCGTCCGATGCCCGTCCGCGAAGATTTTTGGGGCGAGGAAGCTACCTCTACCCTCGTCGATGCCTGGGGCCGCCGTTATATGCAGCTCAACCGCGGCAACCTCCGTCAGAAGGACTGGCAGGACGTGGCCGACGCCGTCAACACTTTACATGGTCATACCGAGAAGACGCATAGGACGGATGTTCAGTGCAAGAACCGCGTCGATACCATTAAGAAGAAGTATAAGGTTGAGAAGAATATGGTTTCCTCCCCAAACGGGGCTTCTTCCACCTGGCCCTTCTTCGAACGATTGGACGTTTTGATTGGGCCTGCTTTGAGTGCTAAAAAGGCGTTGCCGTCGCCTCCGGTGGCACTTTCTTTGCCGTATCATAAAATCCCGCCCCCCGCATCTGCGGTGCCGACGGCCTTCGCGCTACCGAAGAAGCGCTCGACGGCGGCATTATTAGGGGATGGATTCTTCATGAGGAATTATTCAGCTATGGCAGCTGCAGCAGTGGCTGACGAGGACGATGACGAGGATGAAGATGAAGAGAAGGGAAGCGAGGTTGAGGAAGAAGAGAGGGAGAAGGAAGGGATGAGGAACTTGGCAAAAGCAATAGAGAGGTTCGGGGAAGTTTATGAGAGAACGGAGAGAGAAAAATTGAGGCAGATGATGGATTTGGAGAAACAGAGGATGCAGTTCACCAGAGATCTGGAAGTACAAAGGATGCATATGTTCATGGACACGCAGGTTCGGTTGGGGAGGATCAAGCGCGGGAAGCGATCTGTGTCTAATGGTGAGTTAGAACCTTCTCCTTTTCTTCTCAAGAACTGCGTCGATGGCATAGCATAAGCTTTTAGTTATCTTGTTTGGAAGTTATGGAAGTAGCTTAAATCGTGGTTATGGACTCCTGGGTCGCAAGGGGATTAGACAGGTAAAGGTTTTTCTGAGTAGATTTTGTGTATAGAAAAAACAATCGTTTTATGTGATAGTGTTTTCGTTTTACAATTAAATAAACTAGTCGTGCTCGTGCGCCTTCTTACATTGTTACAGAAAGTTCTTCACAATTTATTTAAAATGTGTCCATGAATTGAATATATCTTAAAAAAAAGAGGTTCCTCGTTCAAGCTTTTCTTCCCATGGTCTACAGTGTTGTGGCGTTTTTTAGTATTTGTTGACTTCAAAGTGAATGGCATTACTTTGTTGTAAATTCATAGACAGCGAAGTTTACAAGTGAATTGTTGCATTTTTCTTCTTTGGGGAAAAACTAGCATTTTGTTTTCTGAGGCACCTCTTCATCTCCTGTTCTGGGGGTAATTACTTGCGAGTGAATGTTGTCATCAGCTTGGTTGAGGCTGCGGGTGCCAAAACCTCATAATTCTGGCGCAACAGTTCAGCTGGACAGGGAAGCCAACGGCCATATCAAAGAAGTGAGGCAAACATTTTCAAGTCAGAATAAATCAGAAAACTAATTTACGTAACTAATATTTATAAAAGGAAAACTATAATTCAAACTAACTCATGAGAAATATCAATATTACAAGGTAACGAGCTGTCATATGAAAAGAATAAGACCCTAACTCTGCTCAGAACCAAATACGAACTAAGACATAAAAGACTAAAGACCCAAGAAGCATTGCCATGGACACTGATGTGGTCATAGATGTGAACAATGCTTCATCTTTGACATGTTTGAGCTTCAATGAATAATACATATTTTCGTTTTTGCCCGAGAGTAATACTTAATGCTTGCTGCTTTTGCAAGAAATACTTAACAGCATCCTTAGGCCTTAAATAGTGTACAACTTTGCTAGCAGAACCAAGGAATAGGATTGACAATAGCCTGTTTTTCTCACCATCATGTGCTTCAAACTTCCATACTTGATTCCAATTGCCCTTTTTTAGATACTTGGTTCTTGAGTGATTAAAGTGAAGACAAAGATGTAATATTGTATCAAAAACTTGTTGATTTAGAAAGTGATTGAGGGCCTGTTTGGATTAACGGTGAAAGCTAATTTTCTAACGTGATTTACAGTCTATGAGATAAGTATTGAAATAGTTTTATTTCAACATACGTGAACATGATTTTGTAGTGTTGTGGCAAATAGGCAGAGTTTTGAGTTGTCACTCTAGGTAACTTACTGATCTAGGTAATGATGACAGGCTGTTAAGTTCCTAGGATCTAGGTAACTTACTGATGTAGGTAATGATGTCAGGCTGTTAAGTTCCCAGGATCTAGGTAACTTATTGATCTCTCCTATTCTCCCTCTCGGCAAGGATCTCATCAAAGATTGAGTATAGAAGCCAAGAGAATCTCAGAACAATATTTATCTTCTCATTCATTCATTCATATTTAAACTTGAATACAACCAAGACATTTATAGAGGAAGCTGAACTCTAACTGATTCCCCCCATATCGGAAATGGACTCAACTGCCTAGTGGGTTGGATGCATGACTACCTAGTGGACATGATGCATAACTAACTAACTTAGCCATTACATAATTAATAATAATAAAGGATTAAACAAAGACTTAGGGAGATCCTATCACAGGCGGTTGATAATTGTATTAAAATTAAGTTGCATTCCCCTTGAACAATGTCTGAAGCTCGAGTTTTATGGATGAAGAATATCATGTTGGAGGGCTTGCTCACTGTTGGGTCCCTACTCAGTTTGAATTCAACCAGATACTGTCACCAAAAAAAGAGGGGTTATAAATATAGAAGAATGTGACACAATTGCAAAGGAGTGGCTGAACAAAACGATGACCACAGTTTACATCAGTTAATGTTTACTATTGTTTCCATACGACTTGCTGTGGAATATTCACATACATCAAAGGGGAGTTTTCATTTTGTAAAGTGAAATACCATTTATTTAGGAGAACCAGGTAAAGATTCTTCCTATTGGTACTCCAGTTCCATTCATAGTTGGCTAGTATAAATATCTTTGGCACCCAGGGAGTTTCCTTATTTGATCACTATGCTCCTCGTAGTTTTAGAATAATTTCTCTGGACAAGTATGCTTGCATTAGGCATTATAGATTTTCGGTTGCAAATTGCATGTTTATCCTATTATCCAGCTGCTCTAGGCGGTGTTCTTTCTGAAGTGTATTTGGTCGGCTTTCATCACTTTAAAAGCAACTACCTATCTGTTGTCCTAATTGATTTTTAAAATGACCTTCTCTGGTGGCTAAACTAATCAAATGGAAGCTTGACTAGTGCCAGACATGATAATGTGAACATTGCAGCAAAAAAAACGGTTTAAGCATATTAATTCAGGAATAGGAAAAGGTTGTAGTTACAATTGATGAATTCTTGTAATTAAATTTTCCTTTTCTTGACTGATGGTAATTGATTGAATTTGTTCATTGATGCAGATATGTATAGCTAGCCAAGTGAGCAAGCAAAGCTTTTGACAGTGGATTTTCGGGATGCTGCTTCTTTAAGTATAACCCTCTGGTAAAATATATATCTTAAGCTGCTGAGAGGGATGGCCATCATCAGGTATAGATTCCAATTGAAATTTGTCATTCTTTTTAGCTCCTGGATTTTTGTGTATGTAATTCAGTATCTGTACTCGTTCCACGTTGAGCTCACATGTATTATACATTCAATATCTAATGTTGGTCAGTACTGTTTCTAAATTCTGGCAAGTTTTTCAGTTCAATGGTTCACCATAAGGTTGGTAACGGGCCCAACCCTTCAACCCGTCAGTAAATGGCGGGTTCTGCCAGCCTGAGGGGGTGAGCCGCCCCGTTGAACCCGCGGGTCCCTCTAACCTGCTTTTTTTTTAAAAAAAAAAATTGTCCAGTGCACAACGCGAAGGGGCTAGAGGGGAGGCTTTCTGGTACACATACACTGATACATTATACACAGCAGCACAGCCACAGACACGCAGACAGCTCACAGTCACAGCAGCATCAGGATTCAGGCATCGACTTCCCTTTCCCTTCCCACTCCCAGCTTCCCTAACCTCTAGACTCTAGTCCACCATCTGCGTGACAGCGTCTCTAACTTCCGTCGTGATTTCAAGCTTCCCTCTCGCCTCAGCTTCCGCCATTTACGCTGATTTACCATCGCTGATTTACGAGTTCTTACCATCATCGCTGATTTACGAGTTCTCGCCATTGTCGTCGCTGATCTACTGACTCTAACTTCTCAAACTTCCCCATTTCGCTACTATTCACTGCAATCTCGGCTAAAAAACTGGGCACTACAATTTGGAAAATTGGGCCAACTTTCCTCATTTCGCTTTCCCCATTTCCCCAAAAAAACTGGGCTAAACAAAAAAAATAAATAGAGAAAACGCTTGGGGCTCAGCTCACTGCAATTTGGGCTTGCTGCAAATTTTTATAATTATTTGTTGCCCGCCAGCCTGCCGGTGCGGACTCAGGCTGCATTTTTGCAGCCGCAGCCCGCCACAACCCATAATCCGTGCGGACTGGCCTGCTTTCCCATCCTAATTCACCCCCAGTATCTCTGCTGATAATTATTAATCAATAGCGGAATAGCATTTCTTTGAAGAGCTGAAGGAAAATATTAGGGTTATTTTTGCTTCCTTTTTCTTGTTTGCCTATAAACATGGTGTTATCTTCTAATTTAACTGTTTTAATAACATCGAAATACACTTAACATGTTATAATGTTGCTGAGAGGAATGAGTGTTGCTTGAAAAGGTAAAGAAATAGAAGTTTCAGGGTTTAATCATAGTGTGCAACCTACAAAAAGTTTGACTTTATATATATATTTATGTTGATATTTTGATGTGGACGACACAATTACATAACGTTGATATTCTATATTTACTTGATAAGCAAAAACCAACTCATTTCCTCCATCAGCATCATACATTAGTCAAAACCAGAATCTATCTCCCACAAGCATGCGCCAAACCCAAAATTAATAACCATAAACGCAATCAAATTCCTGATGCCGAAGAATCAATCGGCCATTTAAAACAAATTCGAAACTCCGCTTAACGCTATGCAGCTTGAGAAAGGCAAGCTGAGTGAAGAAATAGAATAGTTGAATAAAATAAACCTGACGGTGTGAAACTGTGAGCTTGGAAAGTCTCCTCGATGGTAAACAGGCTTCCGGAGCTGACCAAAATAAATGGCGTCAATCAGAGAAAGTACTCATAATGTAACGAAAGCCAGAAAATAGAGTAACACTACGAAGCGGGAAGCTACGTATAGCAATGGAAAAATTTTCTTCTAAAAAAAAGAAGAAGAAGTCGCATTGAAAAATCAAAATCAAAACGAAAACTCAAGACTCTGAAGAATGAAAAAGGCATCACCGGGAACGCCTCGACGAGCAGGTGCGGGTAACAGAGAAGAAGAGGGAAGAGTGGGGTGTGAAGGGCTCGAAAAGACAGCAGCGAAATGGAAACGTCACCCATTCGTAGGATCTCAGCAGCTTGCCTTTCTCATTCGGAGCATCCCCTCTTTCAATCCCCTTTATGATCTCAATGTGTTTCGGGTTTTCCGCTCTGCACTTGCCCGTCGTCACCCATTCGTGGGAAACGTCATCACCCATCCGTCGTCTACAAAGTCGGTGAAATTCTCCGCGGTTTCGATCTCCTTGGGGCGGCAGAAGGAGGGCCAGTACTGTTTATATTTGTCTTGTACTTTCTCGATGGAGATGGAGCCACCGGATAGATCAACCGCGCGCTTACCCTTCTGCTCGGCAGGTCGACGGAAAGGGAGGGAGAAGAATAATGTCCCGTTTGGTTGGTGAAAATTGGTGGATGGAATAGGAAAATAAAGATTTTTCAATGGCTACGACTGTTTGGTTCGACATTTGAAATAGAAAATAGATTCCTGCGGGAATCTATTTTCATGCGTAAGCGAGAACCTCTATTCCCACCCAAATTGGTGGGAGACCAAATTTAAGCGTCGGAATTTTTATGCATGAAAGACTTGCCTCTGCAAATACATTGGAAATATAAAATGAGTCATAATGTGGTGTGGAAACATATGCAAAACAACATGTGAAGGAAGAAGCTAGGAGTTGGTTGGAGGCCGAAGATAACGAACGGAGGAAGTTGCTGTGATTTTGAATGGTTTACATCCACCTTCTCCTTTGAATAAATTTTGCAAAACATCTATACAATTTGCTCGTTCTCTCATTCATGTAGCTATGCTATTAGAGCATCTGATGCATTCATGTAGCTATGCTATTAGAACATCTGTACATTCTCATTCTCTCATTTATCTGTAAATTCTGCAACACATATGATGCATTTTGATGCTTTTCTTACTTGTTCTCTCATTCATGTAGCTCTACTATTGGAGCATGACTAGTGATATGGAATCTCCTTTGTTCAATGGCATATTGATATTTAAGATTGATTCTTTGGAATGGAATAATTTCAAACCTTTATGAGTAATAAGTTTTGACATATCTGTATTTAAATGCATTCCTCGACAATAATAGGTTTTTCCATCATAAAAAAGGTAGATGCAGTTGCATTCCTTGTTCTTCATGATTTAAAGGTTGAAAAATGAAAGAGAATTGACATTATTTATGAAGTTACAGTTTGAAATTGGTACATTTCATTTGAATGAATAAGTACCTCATTCGAATGAAATGTTTGATATGTAGTGTTATACATCAAGGTTGTTGCAAATGTTAGGGTCTCATTCGAATGAGAATAAGACTTATTTGAATGATAAACTACATTCTTCGATATTCATCTCCACATCTCATTCGAATATTCTGAAGATGGAGCCTCATTTGAATGAGCCCCTCGAATGGCCAAGTACATACTTCAATATATATCGACATAACTCATTCGAATATCTTAAAGATGGAGCCTTATTTGAATGAGTCACTGGGGCCATTCAAATGACCAAGTTCATATGTCTATATCTATCGACATAACTCATTCGAATATCATGAAGATGGGGGATTCATTTGAATGAGTCACTGGGGCCATTCAAGTGACCAAGTTCATATGTCTATATCTATCGACATAACTCATTCGAATATCCTGAAAATGGGGGATTCATTCGAATGAGACACAATGTTATTCGAATGATGCACTTCCTACTTTAATATTCATTTCCAGAAGTCATTCAAATATGCTGAAGATGAGATCTGCATTCGAATGAGGCATAACATGTATTCGAATGGGTATTAAAAAAATGTGGTCACGTTACAACCTCATTCGGATGCTTTTACATTCATTGAATCTAATTGAAAATTTTAAATTTTCACTAACAAATACTTATATGTATAATTAAGGGCAATATCATCATTTCATTTAATTTTCCTACTACCTTTCCTGCAATTTTAACCCAACGTAAATAAAAATTTTCTCATTAAACTATTTTCCGTTCCAGTGGCAACCAAACAACACACCCTGAAAAATTTTCCATTCCATTCAATTCTTACGGATTCACTGAACCAAACGGGCTGTAAGTGCGGCAAAGACGGAGATGGATAGGAGATAAAGGGAGACGGTGAGTAAATCACGTGCCACATGTGGGACCCACCAATGAACATATGATTTATGTATCTAATAATATTCACGATAGTCCATGAGCATCTTGATCCCTTTAAACCTGTGTCTGTGTATATATAACATTGGGGTCGGGGAAAACTACCATCCGAGTGTTTGGCAATACGACCATTTTGGTGAGACATTTATGTGCGTGTTTGGGATGGTAGAGTGATTTTACAGATTTCAAAGTAAATATGTGAGAAGAGTTTTATCTCAATTTATATGGAACGTGGTTTGAACGTGCAAACCGAACAAACATAACAGAGATTAATCCCCTTCAAATACTCACAGTAAAAGTTATATTTGCCCCAAATAAATTTACCTAGTATGCTAATATCCTACTAATTTTTTTATTTATAAACATTACTTTGAACCCTAGACTGTTGTTTTTTTTTTTTGAAGTGATAGGCCACACACGCACACACACAATACATCAGATCAAGCATATATTTAATGAAGAGTTCCTAATACATGTGTAACCCCAAGCAAAACACAGCATTTCTACAGGCAGCATATATATGGAGAAAGCTAGATATTAATCTTTGCCTTCAGATATTGTAAGCTAATTAACAACATACAAACGTACATACACACACATGTGCATGGGCAGATTACTACAGCTGGACTAGAATTTAAGATATAAATTACGAACAAGATTATTGGGGGCCTTCGAGGAAATTAAAAGCTAGAGTGATGAGGAGACCCCTGTTACTGCGTACTATATTTAAAGATTATTTTCTGAAAGCAAGTAATGATTAAACGTGGTTTATCGAAGACTCTATATATATTCTATAATAATTCATGAAAGACCCAATCCTTTAATTTGCTTGTCATTTGCCTTCTGCTTTGTGTGGGATCTATATATATATGAGGATGATGCAGCAGAGGTGATAATTAATTCCAGCGACCGCCATTTCTCCAAAGTAACACTTCTGCTAATAAATCCACCTTCTTTCCCTACACCCCTGCACGTTACTCATGTTAGATCATATTTTGTGTGTGTGTGTGTGTTATTATATAAAATTTATAACATTCATACTATTCATAAATTATGAACACAGCGACTCATAAAGCGTAGAGATCCTTATATAGTTTCTATAGGATCAGTCTTTGAAGGAGACAAGACAATATTCATGTAACTGGAGAGAGACAGATACACAATGTTGGGCACTTTCCTAGCAAATAAAAATTATCATGGTATATACACTTATTTCCCCCCAATTGTATAAGCAGATTGTGTAATAAAAGTCTGTATTGGCCATAGTTACTAGTATAAGTACGATTGGTTAATGAACATACGCGTATATAATATATATATATATATATATATATAAATAGCAAAAGACTCCCATGTAGACACGCACATACTGAACAACAATGTCCAGTGCAACTTGAGATCAGAATGCAATAAGCTCATTTACCAGTTGACTGAATTCTGCAACAGGGTTCTTCCAGAAGAGAATTTGATTTTCCTTTTTTTTTCATTACGGCGTTTTAAACGTCGTCCACTAAATCACACCTCCGAGACTTGTCTTAATTATATAACTAAATACACACACACACACAATCATTCGCCTCTTAATCAGCTCATCTCTCTGCTAAGTGACGCACACACATACCCCACCATTATGCATTTGTAAACCATCCCAAGCAAGCAAAAAAATCAGTTCAACTTCAATGTACAATTGCTAATTGCAACTAGTTCTTAATTTGCTTCCCCAGCTAACTAATTTCCCAATTAATCAAAATTCCTAGAGTCATGCATACTCCATATTACTGTATTTCTAATGAAAACTTGACATCATGGAATATCAAATCACATATTGAGTAGAATGGAATACTCAATAGAATATTTAAGTGGATTGATTCTTAAGTTCTACTATAATTAATCTGATTAGAGAACGTGACTCTTAGTCACGCATGCTTAAATTATTTATTTGAGCTAAAGCCGCACGTATTTTGACTCCGAGCTACTTGTAATGCGTTAATTGAGAAGATTAAGATGTCATGCCATCTAATAACTTAATTAACTAGCTAGAATACCAGTGTGAATTGACCACTTAATATATATATTGTATATCTATGTACTATATATAACTTAATTGACCAGAATACAGTGTGAATTGACATATTGTATCTCTATATACTTAATTGTTATCTTAATAATAACTCCTACGAAGAGTACTTTAAGTATCACATAAGAAAAATATAAAATTAAATATGAAAATAGGAACTAGTACCTCACATCTGTATATATGGATACTCTTTCCCTATCTCTAACTTCACGCAGAGGTATATATTTCAAGAGATCCTCTTCCACTCATCTTAATTAGCTCCTTCTTTATAAAATTTGGAATTAATATTAAAATTCCAATACTCATAATCAAAACCTAACGCATACTATAGGCAAAGGACAAGACTGGGTTTATGATAGGAGCAAGGTTCAGCATACCACTCATTCAATCTAAGCTTCCACGAATAACGGTGATGAAGAACAAGTTTATAAGGAAAACAAGTTAAAAAAAATACATGAGACAGATTAACTGCATGAGGTAATAAAAAACACTTCAGTGAATTTTTTTCAATAAAATTTTATATATTTTAAAACATTATGAATGCCATCTGGCCTCTTCTTGGTGCTAGATC
>JANTPZ010011565.1:0-10227 GCA_025593235.1 Vachellia pachyceras | reverse complement strand
TTAGCATTTGGATTGATGATTAGTATGAATAAGTCTTGGAACAATTGGTTTCCTATTTCTGGATTCTCTTTGTTTCTTGTTGCTGGCCTTTTTTTTTTAAGGCAATTTATGTTAAACAGGGAGGTGGTGGAGAAAACCTAAATGATTCCTTTTTTTTTTAAGAAACCACTTTTGGCAACTATTATAGTTGACCAATATGAAAGTGATACTTTTGACACCATTTGTGCCAAAGGGTCGTTTTTCTGTGAATATATATATATATATTTGTGTAACTAATAATTAAGTCACTGTTTACTCTCTTTTTTTTTTTCTCAATATAAGAGGTTGTTGCCCATTACGCTTTGATCTTAATATATAACATCTCAATATACGTTGTCTCCTAAATTTATAAAGTTTCTTAAAACTACTCCGATTGATTGTATATATTAAAAGTTTTTTCAATTGACTAGAGAGGTCATATTTTAGAAAAACTAAACTAATAATTAACTTAGCTATTTTTTTTTAATTTTCTATAAATTGATTATCTTGATTTCACATTTAAGATCATACGAATTTGAGATCATACAAATTATAACTTTTAGTTTACTCAAACCTTGTTAGAGAATAATGATAGAGAGAGGGATGTGGAACCAATTACAAATGCGAAAAAAAAAGAGAGAAATAAGTAGAAAACTTAATGGTTGTCACTAAAAAAAGAAGAAAACTTAGTGGTTGAGGTGCATAACAACCTTTATAGTGTCAAAATGGCTATGGATTGAAATCTCCCATGTTTTAGAAAACTTATCCTGACATATTATTCTAGATGCTAGGAAATATTCCTTACTAATTGTCCTCAAATTAAGAATATTCTCAATAAATATGCATGCTATCTGTAATAATTAAATTCTAATTTTTTTTCTAATCATATTGTCCTTAAATTAAGAATATTATCAACAAGGCATACACTGTCAAGCACATGTAGTTAAATTTTGAATATTATTTCTCCATGTTGTGACTTGTGAGAGATCAACTCTTTATGCTGAACTTAACTTCATTAGTATTTAAATTTTAATTGAATTCATATTATTTTTATTTTTGTTAAAATATTGGTATCGTCTTATTGAAAATAATCATGTTTGAACTACTGTCATATACTAAATGTAGCCATTTCTCCCAATGGGAATTTGAATATTGATTCATCACGTTGTAAAGAATTAACCCCTTTCATAAGATTCAATAGTCGGTGGTTGCTGGCAATAATTAAATTCTAATTTATATTATAATTAGGCGGGAAAAACCTAATTAAAATGTCACCCCATCAAAGGTGGACGCCAAGTCCAACAAATCCAAGTGTCTTCCAAAATCTTATGGAAAAAAGCTAGAATATGTCAATCTTTAACATTAAAATGAATTGAATTTTTTTAGAGATTAAGGAAACTATTTAACTGATATATTGATTATTTTTTCTAAATCAATTTTTATAATTTATAAACTGATATATAACTTAATGATACATATAAATATCTTAAAACATATATAATAATTTTCTAAAAAAATATAATAATTTATTTAGCATTTTTAATCTCCCGTGCAAAATTAGATAACTCACATATTAACAACATGAGGTAATATATACAAAACAAAGACATGGGACCACTCATATATACTTGCCAGGATAATGCTGATCACTAACTTTGTCTATAGAGCACTCATCTGAGTGCAAGTTGCAGTGTACACCAATTAAAATTTGTCAACATTGGACCCCGTATGTCACATGGCTTCGACCTCTAATCTATGTGTAACATTTTTTTGCCAACTAATTCTAATTTATATATACACCTACATACATAGTCTCCTGTATTATTTATAACTCACTTGTGCGATTAAGAAAAATCTTAAATTTTATTAACTTTACATTAAAAGTTAACTTTCCAACTGTTCATTTTTAACACTCATATATATATATATATATTATAATACACGATAACAAAGTCAACACAATAAGAAATCAAAGATAAAATTGTACATTCATCTAAATAAGGGTTCAAATGCAAAACATACCTAAGAACTTTCACTAAAAGTGTGTGCAACATCATATACTTTTTGGATGTATAAAAAAGTATAGACATTTAAAATGGGTGTAAAAATGCCAAAACTATTAAATATAAACTAACAATTTTAATTTTAGTGATGGGGTCCATGCTATTTTTGCATATCCATATTTACCAATGTAAGGTTATATTTAACTGATATGACTTTTTACTCCCATTTTAAATGTCTATGAATATTTTTACACAAGGATCCAATTTTGACAAAAGGTCTATATATTTTTTTCATCTTAATCCTGTTGAAAATTTAATAACACACCAGCGGAGTGCGTACATGCATGGCGTGTCTCTCAATTTGCTCTACAACTTGATACTGGTTCTCTCTCTCACAAGCACACAAACACGCAGAAATGCATGGAGTAAAAACCCCATGCCGTGTTGATTCCGTATCCAGTTCGAAGTCATATAAACTCGATGCTCAAACTAGCCAAGCTTCTTCATCTACCAGGCTTCTTCATAACCTTCGTCAACATTGAGTTCAACCATAAACGCTTGTTGTAAATATTGTGTTTGAGTGTGTCAAAAGAAGAGTCTCACATAATTTAAGACTATGAGAGTCCAAGTAGATATATAATATCATGTGATCTTGGGCTCATAAATGGGTTAAGAGAATGAGTGAGTTTACGCACAAGAAAAGGTCACCAGAGACAAATCCGACGATTTTCCTCTACCCTTTTTGTAGCAAATTGAACACATACTGGGCATCTTTTACCGAACAATTTGGAAAACTCCAAATTAATTTGTTTATAAAATATCTTGCCATAAATGCCATTGTAAATACGAAGACGTTTTGGAAATAAAAGCAATTGACATTTAATAGCTTTTAACATATTTTATCATGTTTTAAATGTTGTTGTACATTGTGCAACATTTAATATGCTTTCAAGTGGTTTTCTTCAAATGATTTCAATGCCAAAAATAAAAACTGAATGCTCCGTAATGGTAAATGAATATAAGCAATTAAATCGGTAATTATGTGGTTTTAAAAATTTCCTGATGTCTATATGGTCTATTGCCTATGTAAAGGTTTCAAATGAGATGTTGAAAAAGAAGCACTTGAGCTTTCATGCTCCCCTCTTTCTGTTCTAACATATTATTCTAGCTGTTGCGTTATATTATTTTTGTTGTTTTGCTCACCCTATTTTACAGGAAGAATCCGTTTAATCATGGGAAGTGCCGCAACTTACTTTGCCGGTAGTCGCAAAATAGTTCTTAAAGACAATGTCTTAGACCCGACTCGGATTAATTATTTATTTACAGTTGTTGAAGCCACTAAGATGAGTACAACTTTAGAGATGAGCTAGAAGATCCATTGATATTTATATGCTGCATACAACAATCTTAAGAGCTACTCCTGCCAATTCCATGAGTACACCGAGATGGACTATTCTCCTATCCATTTGTTTGATAGCTTGGGAAATGATATAAGTTCAAACATATAATTCTTTTTGCAATGTTAAATTCTGGTTTGTCACACATCATGTCTAATTTGCCTAATAAACCAAAGACTCGATTGTTTTAGTGATATGAGGATTGACTTGATGTGACGGTTAACTTCCCTTGGGTTTTCTCTTAATTCTTTGATTGCTTCCCTTGGATTCACCAAGTTTAATTTATGATAAAGTTGAATCTTTTCCCTTTGTCTTCATGGTCTATATGACTGAGGAGAGTGTAGTTTCTAAATTCTAATAATGTAGTTTGTAAAAAAAAAATCAGATATATTCCATTACTCAAGAAAGGAAGCGTATTCAAAAATTTGAATAACATTAAAGCATGCTTATTGTCAAATGTCAAATATCACCTGAAGTTTTTCTTATGATGTTAAAGAAAATATTATGAATGGACGTTCCATGGAATATGAAACTGGAATTTAAATTCTGCAAGAAGTCTCATTGTAATTAGGATATTCATAGCCGTTGGTGAATTTATTTATACGGCAGTTTTTCTCTCAATGAATATGGTTTTAACAAGTTTTGACCTTCAACTATAAACCTCACTCATGCTTTTATATGCATGTCAAACAGTGTTACTTGATTAGCATTGATACGTGTCTTTTTTATTTGCTGGGGGTAAGAGAACAGAGGGAGAAGTTTTGCAGGGAACCAAACGTCTCTATACCCAACACCTTTTGCATTTAATTAAAGACGCTGATCTCCTTTTTTCCCCCTGTAAGTGTACGTGTGTGTGTTCACAGTTCGTTTTAGTAAAAAATGGGCTTGTTTGTCGAAGCATTTGAAAAAGTTAAACGCATGTTCAACAGTATTTTTTCACAAAAAGTGATAATCTCATCCACATATTTACCTCGGCTTGTGTAAAAGTACTTCTCTACAGTGTTTTCAGACGGGCACAATAACTATTGGAATAGTGACAATATATAATATTGAGAAAGGTTTTTGGAGTTTGATTTTGAGAACCATCATGAGAATATTTCTTATGATGACATCATATTATTTTGAGGTGTTTCTTGATCAATTTGTTTATGTCAAGCCATGGAGTTTTGTTTCAACAACATAATCGATTTTTGTTCTCGGTTTCAGAATGTAAATTTTACTTGTTTGTTTTGATTTGACTTCTTTGAATTATTGTATGATAACTCTCTAATTTTTATTATATTTGAGATGTATTCTGATATATTTGAAGAGTTATCAATATAATTTTAAAAGATTCTGAGTTCAAATTATTAAATCTAAGATTTTGAGTTTAAAATAGCAAATCTTACATTATCTTAAAGATTGATCAAATCATAGTGATGATGCCAATAATTTAAAGTTTTTAGAAATTAATATCTTTATTTTATTATTTTGTTTTTTTTAGTATATAATGAAGAGAGAAGGTATCTTGACAATCAAGAGATCAAGGAAAAAAAACAAAGAATTGAAGAGTGACGGAAGGCACAGGGGAATGCAATATAATATATATATATATATATATCTCTCTCCAAGTTATACCAAGATAGGGAATACCTTCAGCAAGCAAAGTCTCTGGCATCATCACCTCCATTCATCCTTCTTTTCCTTTTCCTTCAACAACACAATGTACATCCATCTTTCCATTACCAATTCTCCATTTAATCCATCATCTCTATCCCTCTCTCATCATCACAATTCTTCTCTTTCATCACATCATCATCCTCTCTCTCTCTCATCATCATCTTCTTCTTTTCCTCATGGCTGAATCTAGTTTGATCAAGATGATAAGTGACTAAATCTTGATGCTTCTTGAAGATGAGATCTTGACTTGAGTTCTTGAATTAACTAGAGGAGTTATTTTTATTTAATCTGTTACTTTGTTAATTATTTTGAATTCTTAATTTTAGGATTGATTATGTTTAACTCTATTCTTGATTAAATATTTTGTGGTTGCTTTGGAAAACTGTTGCTTGTCTAGTTTTTATCAATATATTTTTCCAATTGATTTCATGAATTTATATATGTTTTAGTGATCACTGGTTCATATAATTTAATTTAATCAATTTGAATATCGCGAAAGTGGATTTATTTATGGGAAGCCAGATTAATATAATTCAATTCACATATCAAGTGGTATTTTTATAGTATTTTTAAGCAATGGTTACAAATGTGATAGTAGGAGTAGTCATTGATTAAAAATATTAGACTCAATGCGATTGTTTGGGGTTTCCCATTAGACTTAATGATTTTAAAACTCCCATTATTTTTAGTTGAATAAGGATAGTCATTTACTCATTTCGAAGATTTTTCATATTTATATTTCAACCCAATTTTATTTATTTCTTCCAATCTTCAAATGTTTATTTTGATAGTCATTTATTCATTTTCAAGAGCGTCTTCCATATTTATAGCCTTGGAACTATTGGTTTTCTATTTTTGGATCCTACTCCCCCCCTCCCTCCCCCCCGGTTTGCAATTTATGATAGGGAGGTGGTGGAGACACCCTAAATGATTTCTTTCTCTAAAGAAATTACTTTTGGTAACCATTATTTAGTTAACCAATATGAAAGTGATAACTTTGACACCATTTGTGCCAAAGGGTCATTTTTCCATGAATATATATAAATAATATTTAAGTCACTGCTTACTCTTTTTATTTCTGAATATAAGAGGTTGTTTGGCGTTATACTTTGATTTTAATATATATAACATCTCAATACATATTGTATCATATATTTAATTATGTTTTCTTAATTAAAACTATATATTCTGATTGTATACATTAATAGTTATTTCAATCGATTATACATGTCATATTTTAGAAAAACTAAAATAATAATTAACTCAGATATTTTTTTAAATTTTTATAAATTGGTTATCTTGGTTTCACATTTATGATCATACGCAGTATAACTCAAACCTTGTTAGAGAATATCGAGGGAGGGATCGGAACCAATTACAAATGCATGACGAGAAAAAAAGAAGAGAAATAAGTAGAAAACTTTATGTTGTGTTATAAGGATATTGGGCTCATTTGGAAATAAGTACATAATAACCTTTATAGCGTCAAAAATGACTGATCGAAATCTCCCATAGAAAACTTGTCCTCACATATCTATATGCTTGGAAATATTCTTTACTAATTGTCATTTTATGCAACGTTTTTGTTATTTTCTTTTTTTCCTACATAATTTTTTGAAAAGGTTTAATTTAAAATCATTTTTATTATTTTATTCATTTCTTATTTTTTATCCACTTTTTTGTAGTAAAATTTGCCCTCACCCATTTATTGCGTTCTTGACTATAGTTTTATTTCATGCCATGTTTTTAGTTTGCTTTTTCTTTATAAGCTCTTCACCTTTTATCCTTAATCCCTAACTTATATTTTCAAAATATAATTTTATTAAAACACTACACAAAATTTGTATTTTTGTTATCATATAAAGTATATCTTGTGTTATCATACGCATATTTTTTTTAAAGATTTGATAATAATAAACTTCAATAGTCTCACTTAAAGTTGTCAAACTCACAAGTTTAAGGAAACTCATAGTAGGGATGTAAACTCCCATATTAAAAGTATATAATTAAAATATAAAATGACAAAAATATGAGTTAAATATATTAAAAATTCAATTAATTGAAATTTAATATATCAACATCCCTAATTTACTATTCAACAAAGAAATTTACATGAAGTTCATATATAAAGTTACTAATCATAATCAAATCTTAAAATAGTACAGGTTTAATGTTAAATTGACACAATTTGCTAACTAGGTACTTTTATCGATGTAGAGTGGAAAATATTAATAATTGAATCCCTTCACTATTTTCCCCACACCTAATCTCACTAATAATCCTTCAATGTTACCTATGGCTAATCCCACTGTTATAATCTAAGTTAGGTCATAAAGGAACCAGCTTCTACAACATTTTGCACTTAAGAATTCATGAATTACCTATTCTCAAAAGCGAGCAATATATATATATATATATATTATATAATTTGCATTATTGGTTTAGTCTTCATATATATATATATATATATATATGGGAAATCAACATGGTAAAAAACTTAAACTAATCAATTAAACATTCTTTGTCAATGATACACAAGTTTCATGCACTCAAACCCATAAGCCAAATAATGTACTCTATCATCTAAATTCCCTCGTAGAAGATCATGAATTTGAAACAAACAATCAATTCAGGTTGAGTTTAATAGAATAAGTTGATTTATTATAAAGTAGTGAATCAGAGTGTTCAAATCTTCAGGCTAATAAAGCCTGACAGTAATTTAAATATGATTAACTTCCATAACCTTTAGTTAAAAAAACGGAAAATGAAATAAACCCTTGTTGGTTACGTAATTTGCTGATAGTCTTAAAAAAAGACCAACCATGTTGAATTTGAAGTTTAAAAAACAAAAAGAAGCTCACATTTGATTATGTGACTTAAATTAGGCTAGGGCCATTTTATTGTTATTAGTCCATTGTGATACTTGTATTACTGCGCTGCCATGTAACTTTGCTTATGGCCTCTAATGTATCGTTACTCCACACATAATTAAATGCTTAGATCATATATATGACTGACAAAAGCAGAGTGCTATATGTGTCTATGATGAGTAGCTCCACATAATATACAAAACCATACCAGATTATAGATGAATGATACAAAGTTCATTGGGATTCAGTTCATCTCAGGTATTCGAGAGAGGGATAAGGGGATGGGATTCCTACGTGGATTCATCCATTAAAGACAAATAATTCAAATTATGTAAAGAAATAATTAAGGTTTAATACTCCTTAAATTTAAAACAAGTGGTTTCGATGTTTCACGAGTAAAATGATTTAGATATTTCTTAGATTACAGTAAAAAATGTTTTAATAAAATGAAATGATTATAACCATTGATTTTATATTTAGGAGGTTAAAACTCAGACGAGATAAGTTTAAGGGGTGAAGATGGCAAACACCCACTCTTACCTTTCAATGGGAAGGACCCTCTCTTATGAAGCTAATCGAAGTTGAGGTACCCCAACATGCCACAATCACTGGGAGTGAACAGTACGAACTCTGGTATACCGAACTCCTCCGCTTTCATCGTAAACCCCATCACGCTGTCGGAAACTATGCAGCTCACCGGAGGTACGTCCGGTGAAGAAGCACCCTGATGCTGCAACTTGGATATCAGCTCTTTGAACGAACGCAGCACTTCTACGGGCATCAAAATGCAAAACTCCGGCAAGTCCATAATCCCCCGGTTGTTCTCGAAGCGGAAACCGGGAAGGCCCTTGATGGAGTCGAGGCCTCTGAAATGGAGCAAGAGGGAGAAGTTGAAGCGGGTGAGGACGAATGTGACGTGGAAGCCATGGACGAGGAGGAGCTTTGTTAGGGCGAGCATTGGGTTCATGTGGCCTTGCAATGGAAGAGGAACGCGCACCACATGAGGCTTCTTCGCTGCCATTTTTGTTTCCTCCATTTGCGTTGTCCACTCAATAAGTTAAATTCAAGCTTTCATCACACACACACGCACATAGTGATGTTACCAATAATGAGCACCATAGCGTAATCTTTTGCAACGGGATGTCCATTTTTTAAAGCAAAAAGATTAAAAAAATGCCCTTATCTTTTTGTAAAATGAGCATTTAGTACCTCAAACAATATTTGAGTGCGGTTGAAGGGTACTCTTTTGCAACGAGATGTCTATGATTTAAAGCATAAAGGTTAAAAAATATCCTTTATTTTCTGTAAAAAAATATCCCAAACTCACTCAGCACTTTCCCCCACGGATCAGTTAGGACTTAAGCAAGTTGGATTGTCACAAGTTCATTCTTCTTTGGCTAATGATTCTCCTCCAACCACATTTTGTATGTGTTTGATATTATTAATTTTGCTCATATTGAGTACATCTTATATTGCTCACCATTTTTATTCAAGAAGGGAAGTGCTAATCAATATGGTGTAGAGATTTCAATATAACTCTAATATGGTAAAAATGGTCTTTATTGTTTATGAGCAAAATAAAGTATGTTATGAATAGATTTCAATATTATTCTTGAAGACCGCCAGTTTTTCCATCTAACACTACTACAAAAGGTACCTTTTACGCCCTATTTTGCAACCAATAGGCGCCCTTTCTTAGGGGTGTATATGTGAGGGGAGTAGAAAGTAAGAGTTTACGGCGCCCTTTTTGTGGGGGGCGCCGTAGGCGTGAGATACGGCGCCCTATATTACAATGTAGGGCGCCGTAGACTGACCTACGACGCCCTTTTTTTAATGTAGGGCGCCGTATGTTATCTACGGCGCCCTACATTTCAATGTAGGCCACCGTAGCTTACACATACAACGCCCATTCCATTATCTAGGGCGCCATATATACTATTTTTTTTTCAATTTTACAACCCACCTGATTCAGCTTACAATTACATTTTATACACCAAATCAAGTTCAGACAGAATAAACAAATATCAGGGTTCTAATCAAAAGTCATTGTGGCGGAGAAATACAAATTAAAATTTATCAAGAGTTAGATGTATATATATTTCTTCGAAAGCCAAGTCCTTATTGCCGCGTAACACAAAAGTCACCATTGTCATTTGCTAAGCAAATATATCATTGTACATTTGTTGCAAATTAACACAATTCATCAATCTAATTAACCCTATACAAGTCGGATCGACATGAATGGTTGAAACTATATATAATAACTTGAAGAAATAAGCA
>JANTPZ010011564.1:0-10585 GCA_025593235.1 Vachellia pachyceras | reverse complement strand
TGGTTGAGTATGTTGCAGGTGAAAGGAGGTGAAAACTGGTCTATATCACTGGTGGGAAGGGAAGGGAATACTGTTGCTGAATGTCTAGCAACTGAGGTGTTAAGAGGATTGATACCGCAAGGATGGTTAGAACAACCACCAACCTCTCTGGTGGAGCTGATGAGGCGAGACAGGGATGATAAAATAGGAACTATGTGCTGCAGAACAGGTATTGGCTAAACTCAAATACTGAAACCATTAGATATTGCTGTATTGTCTTTCTAGTTTTATCTGTCATGTAGTAGGTTGTAATTTTAGGTAGATTGAGTCTTGACTTCAGCTATTAGTGTGTGTAATTGTGTTGTTTTTAGTAAGGTTTAAAGGATAGGTTGTAAAGTAAGTTTTTTTTTCTCGAGCGTTTTTCATTTTGGCTTTGACTATTGGTAGCTGTAATTCTGTTTTTTATGATTAATAAAATTGACTCTTTTAAAAAAAAATATATATAACTCCCATCATATATTACCCCTCAATTTTAAAAAGAAAGCGAAACCATAACCGCTGAAAAAGGGCAAAAAGTAGAGATTTTTTTTTTCAAAAATTTGATACATGGCTCAGAAAAAAATAAAAAGCACAGTCCAGAACAATAATTACCTGAAAATCACTGACAAAATTTACAAAGCGAAAACCTAAAATGCAGTAACCTAATCATAACGCTGTGACTCCAAACCTTGTCCAATAATCTACAGAATCATGCCTTATAGATTATTTTTCATAATGTGAAAAAGGCGGAAAAAAAAAAGAGAGAATTGGGATCAAAATCCAACCCCAGCCGCGCCAACGCCGAACGTAGCCGGACGGTGATGATGTGGCTCCAGCTTCCTGTTGTTCCAGAAACAGGCTTCCGGCGCCAGCTTAGTCGATGAACTCCTCGGTTCCGACTTGCAGCGAGTCAGGACGAATGGCTCGTATGGGTTGGAACCCACCAGCTTCTGCTCTATCATGCTCGCCATTGACATCCCTCCGCCGTGGGCCGCCGTCGCCGGGAAGGAACAGGACGACCTCGGTGGCTGCATCAACGGCGGCGGCCCCAGCGGTGGCTTGGCGTCAATGCTAATCCTCTTCTTTGGCTCATTCCCACCGTCCTTTTTCTTCGCCGGTCTCTCCGGGAGCCACCTGACGAAGTCCTTACTGCACACCCACGTCTCCTTCGACACCTCCATAGACAGCTTCGGCTCACACATCATCGACAGCAAGCAATCGGGTAGAACCGGACCCTGTTTCTGTTCGTCGGGTTTCTGGTATTGCGGGTCGGACCTATCTTGGGTCGCTGTCGATTCGTCTTCCCTAGGTCTCTCTTCGGTCTCTTTCTCTTCTCCCCCTTCTCCTTCTTCCTTTTCCGTTGACTCCACAGTTGCTTCTCGTGGTGCTGTTTCAGGCGTCACAGAAATTTCTGCAATTTCTTCTACTTCATCGCTTTCTGATTCTGACGCTACAGAAATTACAGGCGATGATGAAGCAGGCTCTGAGAACTTTAGTTCGTTGCCACAAATATCTTCGCAGTTTTCCTTCTCCTGCAGCTTCTCTTCATTGGACTCTTCAGGTTTTGGTTTTTCAAGATCTGCTACAACTTCAGGCGAATTATCACACAAGTCTTCGTCTTCCAGATTGCCATGTACCTCAACTTCTCTTTCCTTTTCCTCTTCTTCGACTTGTTGCTTTTCGTCACTTGCTTCGACAACTTCACTAATTTCTGGGGTTGTAGGGATTTCAGTTTCAGAATCGTAAGATTCAATTACTGATTTTTCTCCTGTTTCTACTTCTTCTGGGATTACTAACTCTTCATTGCTTATTTCACAAATGCTGCAATCTTCTTCCACTGCTTGAACTTTAATTCTATCCCTCTTCTCCTTCTTCCATGTGTACATGTTCGTTTTCTTCTTCACGTTGCAGTTTATCGTCTTGTTCAACTTCTTCATCTTTTGGAGCAGGTGACTCCCAGAACCGATTAGCAAGAGCAGCCATTTTCACAGGATCAGATCTGCACCTCATCAACAAAAGGGCATTTTTTGGAGGAATACATATACTTACCCTCGCTTTATCTTCCTCCTCCTCATTCTTCTTCTCTGTGTCGATCTCAATATCTTCAAACACGTGTCTTCTTCTACTTGTCTCTGGCCTATCGTCGTCGTCGTCTTCTTCTACATTTTCTTCACCCACTACCAGTTCAATCTGTCTCCCCTTAGCTTCCCCTTCTTGCAGGGCCACTAACCATCTCGCGAATGCAGCCCCACAAGAAGCATCCCTACTCTGTCCTCCGTCAGATCCCTCCCCTTTCACCATCTTCTCTTCCGCGTCTTTCTCTCTCCCACAAGAAGACGACCTGCAAGGGAATAAACAGCTGAACTCAGCCCCGAAGGCTCTCAGAGCTTCACAAATCGTCAGTGGCAGATGAACCCATCTCTGATTCCGGTGTGTCAAACCAGCTTCTTGCTGCAAATTCTGAAGATCTGAGAACCCTTGTTCTGTTTTTCGAAAGCTTGCTTCGCCTCTTCTCTTCTTCGATCTCGCCCTCATCTTCTTCCCCTGTTTCTTGGTCTTCACTCGTACTTGCCCAATGCATGTTACCTTGGGCGAAGAAGGTTCTGGGTTCTCGAAAGCACAGCCTCTCTTCTTTCCGGTGGTCGGGAACATCGGAGAGGCTTGGCCGTTACCGCCTTTGATGCTGCCATTGTTCCTGAGCCTCCTGCTCAGAGAGGTAGAGAGAGAAATCTGAGACGGCTCTCTGCTGCGACCTGGGCTGAGAATGGACTTGGACGAGAGCTTCATGGATGAGGAAGAAGACAAGCGAGAGGTGAAGCAGATGAAGAGCTCGCTGGTGCTGTTATTGTGATGATGGGGTCTCTCTACTTCCATCAAAGTATCTCTCTTGAATCAAATAACAAAAAACTAAAACATGGCGACTGAGAGAACCTTTCTTTATTTTTTCCTTTGGATTCTCAGCTCAGTTGATGAAGAAATATCAAAACTTTGATGTTGGGTGGGATGGGATTCACAGGGAGAGTAGCACCACAGAACCCAGATTGCAGAACACAGTGCATATGAGAAAGAGAGGGAGAGAGGGTTTATTGGAAGGTGTTGAATGCTGGTTGTCTTTTGAGCTGAGTGTAAGGAAGGAGGTGTTTCGGATGGGTAGTGGCTCCGTCTGATGGAGAACGGACACATATTCTAAAATTGTTTATGTGAGAGGAAAAGTATTTTGTTAAGCATTGTGTTAATGGACTTACCAAACGGCAGTGTAGCCTACGGGGTAATTCTTTATTAAGAGGACGGAAATAGCCTTGGTCTTTTATGAGAATTCGTGAGGACACATGGCATCATAAAACGAGAGCTTTGACAGGCGAACAACTTTGGTAAAATGAAAGTTAAAGGGAAGGCTCTAAAAACTGGAAAAGTGCAGCGAAAGCAAGAGTTTATTACAGTGGTTTGACGTAAAGATGTAATGACCTAATTTCTTTTATAAATTTATTTATAAAAGTACTCCTCTACCATATTTTTAAATTGATGAGTGTAAGAAAGCTTCACTCTTCACCACAACTAGCATATTTTGGCTTCCATATAATATTCTATATTTTTCATATATTTTTTTAAAAAATAATCTCATGATTGTTTTCATATGTTTAAACTTTAAAATGATATAACTCTTTGTCAAAATATGAAAATATTACAATATTTAAGAGCTTAGAGAACAATGGACATGCATGAATCTTCTTTCATTGTAAAATAGCAATGAAATGAAACTTCACTGAACTGTATTAAGTTCAACTGTAGTAAGAAAAAGAAAAAATGGGGCGAGATGTGAGAATAACTTTTTTATGGGAAGTGTTGAGAGATATTTATTTTAATTTTAATATTCAATACAATTAACCATATTGAGTCAATATATGGTTAGAAATAAATTGAGTGAAATTCTTTCTCTAACGTAAAGAAAATAATAAACCCTCAATTGTCATACCTGTATATAAGAGAAAAGGTAAATCCGCTTGCTGTATTTCATTCAGTAGAAGAGCAAGCAACATGAAACATTGAAACATGTTAATATATAAAACATGTTGTTTCTGTCCGTAATCATGACCAAATATAATAACCTGCAGCAGCATAGAAACATTATTTTGTTACTTGATTGATATATTCAGCAGTCTCCTACTGCTTCATTCAAGATTTTCTCCGGGATGTGTAAGATCCATATACATGTTCATTCAAGATTTGCTTAATTGATATATTCAGCAGTCCCCTACTGCTTCTTCATTCTGTGATATAACAAAAATAATTGAAGAGAGAGAGAGAGAGAGAGAGAGTATTCTGGGCAAGTGATGGTCTTCGAAGATGGATGGAATCCAGGAGACCGCTAGAAGATGGCCAGCTGATTGATCATATAAACACCAACTAATCACACACACACTACATATATATATATATATATTCTCCTCAGTTGTTATATGTTGAGGAGACTGTGTAGTGTATGTTTGGGAAGTCCGTTGGAAGAAATAAGTTTACAGATTTTAAGATAATTTTCTGAATTTCAAAATAATTTTTATAAATTTTAAAATAATTTTATCTCAATTTACGTATACCTTTTAAAAAATGGTGTTACGAATACGAATGGAGTTTGATTGGGAGTGGGGTAAATGATAGTGTGTGCGAGGGTAGTTTGGGAAATGTAAGTCACATGGTATGGCAGTGGCGAACCCGAAGGCGCACGTGACCGCAGTCGAAAGGTTTTGAGTACGTAGGGTTCAACGTCCTCCATGCTCACCAATCATTCTTCGCCCCCTCCACGCGCTACCTTTTTCCCGCGTGTTCCCCAATGCCACCCTCCTCTTTTATTATCTTATTAGTTTCCTATATTTATACTTATTTGACACTAATCCCATCTTAAAGGTTTAGACTACCGTTTAGAAATATATGTTTTATAAAAAAAAATAGATTTTACTTCAAAATTTATATTTTATTCAAATGATTATATTTTTTAAAAATTTAAGTTTTATAGTAAAAATTAGGTTTAAAATCTAAGCTTTTAAAATTTTTTTTGTCAAATACACACTCTTTTGTAATAAATTTTCTTTTTCTTCTTTTTTCTTTTTCTTTCCTCGTATATACTTACTTTTTACCTCGAACTCAGTAAAAGTGAATAACTTTTCAAATGCAATCACTTTTTAAAAATTAGACTTTATCTCAAAATCCGTAAAAGTTGTTATCCCAAAATCTATTCTCCAAAACTTAAATTTTACCTTAAACTCTATAAAAGCTGTTTTTAAACAGACTTTCAAACGAACTCTTATTAATCATCTTAACGTATTTCGTATTAAACCGTATTAATATTGCAATAAAATTCAATAAATGTTTATCTTTCTTTCTATTTAGCATTCACTACACCAGAAAAGTCAATACATAATAATAAAGTGTAAAATTATATATTTACATAAAAAAATTAATAATGAATCTAATAAGTAAGGTTAAATAAAATGTTTTATTTCCTCCTTACAAGTCGGACTGGTGGAGTATAATGATTTTTTGTTATTAAAATCTGATTTATTAATTATAAAGTTATAATTTGAAATTTCATTGTTAATGTTAGGGTTGGGAATAGGTCCAGCCCGGCAATCGGGCTGGCAAAAGCCAGCCCGCCAAGGTCAACCCGCGGGTTGGCGGGCTAGCACACCTAACCCGCTCTTTTTTTATTTTTTTAAAAAAATTATTTTATATGTTTTTTTCAATCCCAATATTTTTTACAAAGGAAAAAGTAATATTAAATTATATTTTTAAGAAATTAGTGAACATTTATTGATAAGATTGAAAAGACAATCATAAAAATATGCAATCTTATAAAAAAAATTGGGTAAAAAAATAGAAAAAAATTATTTTTATAAAAAATAAAAAAAATATTTTTGGCAGGCTCGGGCTGAGGAACCCCAGCCTACCACCAGGGAAGAGGATTGACGGCCTTGCCCGCCCAGCCCGCCAACTCGTGCATGTCAGCCTGCAACCTGCGGGTTGGCCCGTATTCCCAACCCTAGTTAATGTGATAATCAAATCTTGAGTTTATAATATTTTTTGTTTAATTTAAATATCTAGACTCTCTTAAAAAATGCAGCATTTTTAATTTGTTTTTTTGTTTTTTGAAAATCCAGTAAGATACTGAAATATTCGTTGAGTGTGTAAAAAGGAGAGTTTATATAAAATTGTGGAAGTGCATGTGGGTCCCGGAGGCAGAGAGACCTGGCCTTGTACCCACGCATGACATCGAGAAGCGCGCACTCGCGGCGCGTGGGACAGAGAGAGAGCAAAGAGCTCAGATCGGGTGCGGCAACCATCACAAAAAGCATCGTCTCATGGCCTGCCACGTGTAGGCAGCCAAATGAGAGTAGCTCTGTTTGGTAAGTCCGTTGGCACAACGGATACGTTTACCGAGACACTTTTCCTCTCACATAAACTACCTTGAAATCTGTGTCCGTTTTCCTAACAGACTATCCAAACGGAGACAATATGATTAGGGATGCTAATGATCATGCGATGGAGCTTATTAGTGGACGAATATTGCATGCTTTTAGGTAACACATGAGGTGAGACGCATGAGACAAAAGGCTAAAAAGGAGAGGGCAATTAGTAATTAATCGGTGGGTCAAAGTGGGAAAGGGCAAAATATAGAGGGAGGGTATGGTAATTAAGTAGAGGGCAGAGAAAATGATGGGCAACATGACGAGTGGGTCAAGGGTTCCTTAAAAAGAAGGGTTTGAACACAGACATGCAACTTCACTACCAGACAAAACTTCTATTAATGTCACATGATGTCACCAACACCTCTCGCCGTTTTTTTATTATAAAAAAAAAAGCCTCTAATGATTCACTCAATAGGGCCTTTTAAGACTTTTCACTTTTCGGCCACCTAGACATAGTAATTCTCTTTTTTTTAAAGTTTGATTTTAAATATATTTGAGCAAACTTATGCATTATTGGTTTTATAAAATTAAATTAATTAATTTTTTTAAAGAGAATAGTTATCATCCACAAGACTTAAATTTCACATGGCGATTGTCTTTATTTTTAGAGGGTGGTGCACAAATGTAACATATGCATCAATTAAAAATACATATATACACATATATATCTAAAGATATTTTGAAATTAATTCAATGACATTATTATCTTCCAACATAAATCCACCAACACAACACGATCAAATATGGATCCACGTTGACTCGAAGATTCTTTGATTCACCCAAGTAACAGTAGTTGTAGTACCAGCAGCAGCAACAACAATAATGATGATAATTAGTTTAATGAAGGTGTGGGGGTAATTGCAAGGGAAGGAGGTCCATTTGTGTTGCCCCATCCACAACCTCTCTGTCCATTGTTCTTCAATCTTACATATACATATATAGATATATATATATCTTCATCTTAAAGTTTATTTGGCTTCCCGTTGTGAAACCTATATTTAATTTTAAAATTTGGATTTTACCCTAAAATAACTACCAAATCACAAATTTGAGAGACAATTGGTATTTCCTTTTTACTAAAAGATGACACTGTTTTGAGCCTAAGTGAAAAAAAAGGGAAAAATAAAATCTAACATGATTGTCTCATTTGAAACTCTTAACCAAACCTATGAGATTGTTGATTCATCGATTCACTAATCTGATTGTTTGAACCAAATTGAGTTTTAATACCACAATTTTCATCACAACAACTAATTAATTGGATACCATTTTTGAGATAAAACCAACTGTAATCCCACTCATCTTAATTCAAATTCATGGTATGGTTTTTATGAATTGTAATTGGTATAATTCAATTGTGAACCCCCCCCATTTGATATCCATGCTGGCTTTAAACCATTCTCTTTGAGCAAAACTGTGATGTACGTAAATGTTATAATGATGAGGAAGTCTCAAATTTTCTTCACAAAATGAAAATTGAGTTTATGAAAAGCTATATATAAGCTATGTGCATGTTTAGGAATCCTATTTTTTCATTGGGCACTCAAATCAATATAAAAAGGATCTCGAAATCTGAAAAAAAAACATCTTAAAATTCGTAAAATATCTCAGAATCATAATTCATTTCTCCTAATAAATTTTTTAAATACACTCGATTTCAACTGCAAATGTCTCAATCGAAAGAATGAAATGATGCTTTTGGGACGCATGTAAAAAGGCTTGAACATGTGATTTCAACATATTTCTTTTCAACAAATATTTAATATATTGTACAATCGATTTGATATATATATATTTGATTAATTATTAGCGAAGATAGATTTTTTAATTTAACTTTTGTGTCCGTAAAATTTGAATAACCATCAAATGTTAGTGATATTAACGGCTTGTTTAGAAACCAATTTTAGAACCAATGTTTGATTTCAAAATCTAGGTTTTACCTTAAAATGAAGGTTTTGTCCAAGCAAAAAAAAATTTCCAGAAGTTATTTTGGTTAAAAAATATTAGTTTGAAATCTAGTTTTTTTTCCTACTTTTTCCTCTTTCCTACTTTTTCTTTCTTTCTCTTTCATACCCACTTTTTGCCTCGGAATCTGTAAAAGCTAATAACTTCCTAAACATAAATCACTTTTCAAAACCTAGGTTTTACCTCGAAATCTGTAAAAGTTATTTTCCAAAATCTAGATTTTACCTCGGAATCTGTAAAAGCTATTTTCAAAATAACATCCAAACAAACTCTAAATCCACTTCTTCAATCAACTCAATTATTATTGGTGATTAATTCCTACGATTTAAACACAGGCAATAATAATAATATACAATGCTTTGTCCATGGATGATGGTTAACGTTTGTCGCACAGATAGATATGAGACATTGTCACCACCGATGTACGCATGCGTAAAAGTGCATTCCTCCATATAAAAGGCTCACAACACTTCCAACATAACGTATGGTTGTCGTATTTTACCTATTACTTAATTATATTTGATTTTTTTAGTTCTAAATCTACGAGTTAAAAAATTAATTTACGGGTATTAAAATTTTTTAAATTAAATTGATTATTTGTAATAGATATATGCTCACCAGCACCAAGCAGACCTACAACACCAGGCCATGGCTCTATATTGGTAACAAACAGACGACATAGATATATAGAGAGAGAGAAAGAGTGAGAGAGAGGGTGCTTAATCTTTTTTTTTAATTGAGATTCTTGAGTTGAGTTGAAAATTTTTAATTTTTATTGTTGTTTGGTTGTTGGGTGTGGTAGGGCTGTGTGTTGCTTTGTTGATGGAGATAAGCATTGTTCGATTCGGCGGTGGTGAGGTTGAACAGCAGGCTTTCGTCATCACTCTCCTCAGATCAGTCTTCTTCATCCTCGCTTCTGCTTATCTCCTTTACGCCATTTTCACTTACAGGTCTCCTTCACACTACCTTGATTATTCTTTAACATTGCAACCAATAGAAATAAAGGGTCACTCCGTACGTGCACATTCCTCCCCATCTAATCGAGTTTTAAATGTAAACCGTTTTAACATAATCACTATGTGGAGAGGATGTTTTCAGGGTCTTAACATGTAATTAGTGGCAGACTCAGGCCCCTGACTTAAGGGTGTAAACTATTTTTTAGAAGATAAGTGAGACTTATTATTAACATATATCTTTTGAGAAGAATTTAAGCAAAAATTAGTGGATTCAAAATTAGCAAATACGTGGGTGCAAAATAAATCACACAGTACTATTATATATCTAATTTTCTGGAAGTCAGGGGGTGCAGCTAATCCACTCAACCACACTCAAATCCGCCCATGCATGTAATTTCCAGATCACATGGCAGCAGCAACATTATGTGCATGTTATATTTGCTACAAGACTTACCTTTTATGCAATCTATAGGAACAATTTAAAAAATTATAAATTTCAGAAACAAAGTAGGTTGGTGTTTCATGTTTAGAAGTAAAGCAAGTTTTACAACAAACTCATACAATTGAAGCTAAAATAAGCGAATCAAAATTAGAAAGGGAAGAGGGGGAAGAAAGTTTGATGCTTAACAAGGTCAAGAGGTTGGTGTTTCATGTTTACGATAAACATCGTTGATGGCCTTATAAATAAATAGTGTCCGTTTGGTAACGCAGTTGAGAAGTACTTTTACGTAAGACGAGACAAATATGTTAAGGAGATTATCTCGTTTTACAAAAAAACGCTTTTAAACGTACTTTTGAGAAACAAGCACATATATTTCTCGACAACTTTCACTGTTTTTTGAAGGTGAGAGATCAGCAAGGACGTTCATTAACATATATAAACATCATACTACCACATTCCAAGTCAAAAGTTAGAATAAAATAAGAAAATAAAACGTTTGACTCATAAGCACCTGCTACAAAAAAAAAGTCAGCATCATCACCCCACTGATTTCTGAAACCGAATTACAGATTAGATATTTTTTATTCTTATCCTTGAATAATTGAAAAACTCTAAAGCTTCCACCTTCCATCACACAATAGCGAGAAGCCAGAAAAAGAAATAAAGTGACTACTGTTCATGAATCTACTGATCAACAGTGGAACAGACTCTTTCAAGTTCTTGTCTTTTGGCTCTCACGACGATGT
>JANTPZ010011560.1:0-11772 GCA_025593235.1 Vachellia pachyceras | reverse complement strand
AGAACAAGGTGGAAGACGGTTATGCTGCTCACTCCAGTGACTTCGTTGTTCTCCGTGCTACACTCTTCCCGCGCGAATGGAGACGAAGAGAAAGCCACCAGCAGTGAGAATGGAGATGAAGAGAAAGCTACCAGCAGATTTCCCCTTTCAAGCATCAAGGGCATCTGTGTCTTTTCCCTCCTGAAATTAATTGCACAATGGTACCTTGGGACTGGTGGTTAATTATTTAAAAATCTGGGACCATTTATTAAATATCTCTGTTGTGTGGGACTGAATAGTAAATCTCCTAAATAGTTTTATATCTTAGCTGTAAGTACAAAAGTCGTTCCTAAGAAATTTGAGAAGTGTAATTTATTGTACACGTTTTGAAAATACAATAGAAAATTACTTTTACGTAAGTCAAAATAAATATTTGAAGTAGATTATCTCGCTTTACAAAAAAAATATTATTGAATACATTTTTAACATTTAAAAACATTATTCTAAATAAGCCCATTATTATAGAAAATTTGTCTCTACAGACCTCCATTTCTTCCTATAGAGATGACAAGAACGTAGAAACGCACATAAATTAAAATTGAATTTCGAAATTAATGTATTTATTTGAAAAAATTTATTTACTCCCTGAAAACACATTTAACAGTGTTATTTCGTAAAAAGAGATAATTTCCTTCGTATATTTACTTTAATTTATATAAAATTAGTTATTTACCGCATCTCAAACGGACACGGTGTCTTTCACTACTTTCTCTCCTTCCTCTCCCGTCTTCTGACTCCTCTCTCTCTCTCTCTGGTGCTCCTCTCACTCTTGTCACACTCACTTCCCCACAACAACAAACTCCTCAGTCCTCAATTCTCACAGTACTGTCTCCTTCGTCATTTTTACATCACTCAACACCTCTTTAGTCAACTAAACAACTCATTTCGATCCTTTTCACCACTCATCACTGTCACTGCGTGTCTCCTCATTGGCCCAGAAATTTGTTACACACAAAGCAGAGCTCTTTCTAGATATCACATTAGACATATACATTAACGAGCACCAATGAAATCACTGTCTTTGACGGTCAAATGAGTTGGGGTTCTTTGATTTCTTTCTTTTGGATAGGGAATGGGTTGTGTGATTTCTCACTTAGCGGCGAAACTCGCCTTCTTCCCGCCGTCTCCGCCTACTTACCAGCTCAAGAAGCGGGCCGACGGGAAGCTCACGGTAGTTTCCCCTCCGTCGCCGTCGCCTTCCATGCTGATGCCGATTCCTCACGCGGATGATCCTTCGTTGGATATTCTGCTGGTGGACACCAAGTTTGGGAACAAGATTGTGGCTTTTTACCTCAGAAATCCTTACGCTCGACTCACTCTGCTTTATTCTCACGGCAATGCTGCTGACCTGGGCCAGCTCTACGACCTCTTCGTTCAGCTCAAGGTCAATCTTAGAGTTAATCTCATGGGGTTAGTGTTTCTCTCTTCTTTTACCACTTTTGCAAACATAATCACTAAAAACATGTTCAAGTTGGTTCATCTTCTGCTTTTAGTATTGCGTTCGCTGACCCTTTTTGTGTTGTCTGGAATATAAGTATGCATGTATTTGTGTATTTTTTTTAATTATTTTGCCTAGCTTGGATCTAAACTCAGGAATTAGATCTGGTGAGTGTCTCGTACTACTTTCCAATCAAAGGGAAAAAGTGTGTGTTTTGGTGGCTGGCCTAAAGGTAAAAGATGAAGTGAATGGGGTGAAAAAAGGTGATTGTATCTACCGTTCCTGTTAGTTAGTTCGAAACAGTCTTTTAAAGACCTTTCTTTGTCGTTCTTTGGATTTACTTTCTCCTCTGTATAAAGTAGTAATGGAGAGTCCCCCCCCCCTCTCTTTATCATTACATTGATTGATGAGAGGACATAGGATAAGGATTAGCGTTTCCCTTGGTATTTCGTGCCGTGGGGAGTTATGACCTTCACTTTTCAAACCCTCCTTTTCCCTCTCTTCAAATTTCGATGTTCGTTTTATGAACGTTTCAGAGATGTGTTCATGAATGATGATGCATCGTTGTTTGTTTCTCTCTTTCCAAGGAGTGAACTTTTTCAAACAAGCTTAACTGGCACTATCATGCTCACACCTTGTCTTGAGGAATCTCTAATTTATTTCTTGGACACAGTTTGAATCCCATACGTTTCAAGAGTTTCATAGCTATTATTCTGCCAATTTCCAAAAACTTAAATTGATGATATTTTTTTTCCCTGCAAATCTTTCTGGCAGATATGACTACTCTGGATATGGGGCATCTACTGGCAAGGTAAGCTTCTGTTTTATTTGGAGGGATTTGGAAACCTTTGAAGCTCATATTTGCTTTATAAACAACTAGTACTATTTCTGACCGTTAGTATAAGAGTTATCTAACTAATTTGGATATATTAAGGAAATGAAATAAATTGACTAATTTGAACAAATGTGACATCATCTTCCTAAAATACTACTATGTAGCATTGGTTAGGTAAATTAGTTTGAGAAAAATTATAAATATAAAAGATAAAATGGATTAAGATCTTATATTTAAACCAAATCCAACCTCCTAACTAGTTTTTATATTAGGGATTGGAGAGAGTATTTGGCACAGTTATTTGCCCTCGTGTTTTACAAATTTAGAAGTAATAATGCTGGAAAAAAGGTCTTATTAGATAAATCAAATGCAAATTATATTATATGATTATTAGTTATGAATTCAAAACAGTTTTTAACATTCTAACAAAATATGCGCAAGAAGTGAGACATCAACACAAGTTTCAGATCTACATGAATGTTTGCTTTATGAATAATGGAGCACAGATAGTCATGCCCTCTACTTTCCGAGGCCAAAATCTCAAAACCTTGAAGGTCAAATGAGCAAATTGAATCTCTTACATTTAGATAGAAAGAGAGAGAAGGTGACACAAGAATATGACAACCAATCATAATCTCCCTTCTATTTATTTCATTCTGCATGCATTATTACGTTTCATTTTTTTTTTTGTGAATGTAGAGTGTCCAAATCTGTAAAAGTTGAGTTCGATAATAAAGTTGAAGTAGTGAACTAGTAATTGAGGTGTCTGAAATTTTGGGAGTTAAAGGTATCCCATGATGCTAGATTCTTTTACTAGCTTGATGATGTCTTCATCTCAGTGACTCAACTTCTTCACTAGTAAAGATTCCTGCTGACTTTATGAGATTTGCGTTATGTCTTGCATCTGAAATATGTTGTATCTTTTCTATGCCGGTCTCTTTCTTAGATTGTTTCGTAATAGAAAACTGTTCTATGAATGTTATGCTACTGATTTGTACTGAAAGTGTTACTACTGTGAAAAACACAGCCAAGTGAATCCAACACATATGCTGATATAGAGGCAATATATGAATGCCTTGAGACTCAATATGGAGTTAGCCAAGAAGACTTGATCCTGTATGGACAATCAGTCGGAAGTGGGCCAACACTACACTTGGCAGCTAAATTGCCTAGGTTGAGAGGCGTCGTTCTACACAGTGGCATTCTTTCTGGTCTTCGTGTGCTCTGCCAAGTCAAGTTCACTCTCTGCTTTGACATTTACAAGGTAAAGCTGTCCAACTTAAAGTGGGACATAGCACTAGGTGAAACTTAGGCAAAGCATAAGCTTAAGCATACACAATTGTTGGAAGATGAAAGAAGACTCTCTTTAAGACATTAACTTCTGGAATATTGGATCAACTGCTACTTAGTCAATGGCCTTTGTATGTCATGTGCATTTAGTTAGAGGTTATTAATAATGTTCACATCGCACTCCTTCCATTTCTTTTTATATGATGATTCAGGTTTTTGTAGAGAGATTAAGAAACACATTGATGTGTTAAAACTCACTTTCCAAATATACCCCTTTCAGAAAGTAGTAATTAATGTGTGATGTAAAATAATTGAAGCTACTAATATAAAGATATTCTTGGGAAAAAAAGTAAGCAGCATTGCCTTGGAATTGCAAAGTGGCTTGTAAATAGAATAAAAAAAGTTTCCTTAAAATTGGCATATAAAAAGAAACTGAGGTAGTATTTTGGTTTCAGTATCTTCTGCTATGATCTGGGTGTAATGGTTTTTTAACCTTTGCAGAATATCAACAAAATAAATAAGGTGAAGTGCCCTGTACTCGTAATACATGTGAGTAAGATGCACTCTAATGTCACTTTTGCCTCTTTGCATTTGCTTCAAGATATTTTCAGAGTACACATCTTTCTATGTTTTATTTCCAAATACTTTTGCTTATATGAAACCGACACAATGAAAAATTGGCAGTCGTTTCATGGATAGGCATGATGCTCGATTGCTTAAGTTACCTTGTAGTAATTTCACAATGCTGTTATGCTCTTTCTGTGTACGAGTATCTGTGAAACACTATGGATAGATATGCTTCCTTCAAGATAACTACTAAAACTAAATATATAGGATATGCAACTGCACGCCATAACTGGTTGAAACATCACATATTATAGGAAAAGGCAAAAGTACACCGTTAGTCCTAACTTTATATGAGGTTTCATTTTGTCCCTTAATTTTTTAAAGTATCTTTCTAGTCCTCTCACTTAACAATGTTTCAAATGATCTTTTTGTGCCAGTTATTATTTTTTAACATTAAACTCAATATGTCAATATTTGAGAATGTTTGTTCAAATTTAAAATTTCAATATTAGCATTTTTTGTTTACATCGTTAGAGGACTGAAAAGACACTTTATTTAAAGGGACCAAAGCCAAACCTTGTGTGAAGTTAAAGGATTCTAGATGCAATTTTGCTTATAGGAACATTAACAAAGTGAAAACACCACGCCATGATCTCATGACATATTCTGCTTCCACAAGGAGACTTGATCTGATTATCTAGTATGTTTTAAGACTCGCTTTTGGCATAAGGTTCACTATCTTTGGTATTGAATATCCTCTTTGAAACATTCCCCTATGAACATTTGTATTGGTGCTTTCAGGACTGCAACATATTTTCTTTCTGAGAATTTTCATCTGTCTTGTCGCATTCATGAGTTTTTTTAGCGACTAACCATTTGGGCTACAGTTTCTCAGTTAATTTTGAGTCACAAAAAAGATGCTTATTACATCCCACCCTTGAACTATGCCATGCATGACTTTCCGTTACAGTGCCAATTACTTATGGACTGGAAACTGAGAAAAGTTGGCTAAAATATTAATACAGGGTACAGAGGATGATGTTGTCAATTTATTTCACGGCAATGGACTCTGGAAAATGGCGAGAGAACCTTACGAGCCGTTGTGGATCAAAGGAGGTGGGCACTGCAACTTGGAACTTTACCCTGATTATATACGCCATCTCTGCAGATTCATTGTAGAGATGGAGAACATGACAACCCAAAAACATCTCAAGAAGATTCGGCAAAGTCTGATAGCAGCACAATCAAAATCAAACACCAGTTCCACCTGCAGATGCTCCTGTGGAGTGAAGTGTTGGAGACCAGAGGACCCCGAATGCTTAAAATGCAGCTGCACAAAATGTTCCTGTACACTGAAATGTTGGAGACCTAACCTCCCCAGATGTTGCTCGTTACGGAAATTCACGAAATGCCTGAAGCCAGCTTGCTGCTTCTGCACAAAATGCTCAACACGAAACTGCTATGTAAATTGTTCAGCGCGCTGCTGCTGCATTAAATGCATCTGTTGGCAATGATGTCTGAGAGGACACAGCGGAGAATAGAAGTGAAACAGGAATCTTAATGGTTGTGATGATGATGACAAGCTTGTGTACATACAGATCACGAAGCGCTTGAAATATTGTGCAGTGAAGGTAGTAGAAAAAACCAGAGGAAGTAGTGGATGGCAAATTTAAAGAAACCTACAAGATCCAAAGTCCCTCTAAGTTATTGTGGGGCTTTTCACTAAACTGTTTAGTATGCATATGATGATGAATAGTCTTGTGTCTTCCATTTTGGAACATTTGTAAATAAGGTGATGTGGGGTTGTTATCCTTCACCTTTTTCATACATGGAGGAGCTGCAGGAAATGAACGTTATAGGTCTTCGATGTATAATAAAGCATGGGCATTGAGATCAGAACAAGACATGAGAGGACAAATTTTTGGGGCATGCCAAGTCGTGTCATGTACCCCCCCAATGTCCGACATGTGTGTAGGACACCGACTTGAAATGTCTGTGTTTTGTTTGGGAGAAAGCAGCTTGATGAGTTTCATTTAATGAACATACATGAGTTTAAACAGTAGTTTCAGCAGATTCCGCAAATAAATAAGAAGCAAAATCATGCTTTGAACTGTTTGTAGTTCAAAATCGAAAGTTTATAAATAGATATGGTCAGGGGTGACACGTACTTGGAACTTTGGTTGGACTATGACTGGCGTTTACAGGATACTCCTTGTGGTGGCCATTTTGGTTTGGTTGGATTACATGATAGGGGATTGCATGTAATTATGATACATTTTGTTGATTTAAGTGTTTGTTTGATGTTTAGTATACTAATATAATTTAATGTAATCATTGTAAGTTAAGTAATCTCTATTATATAGCTAAAAATATGCAATATGGATTATAGATTATATGAATTAACGTATGGACACTTGTACCTTTCATAAATTAACATTTAAACATCTATACCCTTCATTTGTTGTTTTAAGATAAAAAAATGTATTTTTATCAAGAAAATATAAATTTTATTTTATGATTCCTTAATAATATACTAAACGTTTTGTCATTATCATTTCGTTAAATTACATTGCTATCTATGTATTTCATTACATTCCCATGAACTCAATGAATCAAACAGGCTGTAGTATATGGTTCATTTTTACGAAAGAATCGGATAACAAAGTAAATCTTACGTGAAGGATAGCACTGAGGGAGTAGTGAAATTGAAGAGAGCCAAGGGAAGAATCTATATTTTTTGCCTATGAAGTCAGCAACTAAGCAGGTCTTGTTTTCTTTCTCTTGAAACATTATTATGTGAGCATGTGATCATCCAAAAGGGGGCGGCCACGTGGATATACATTGGTTTCTATATATGCAAGTTGACTATGAATCGCTGCCTGTATTTGACGCCATTATCGGGTTTATTTGTTGAGGTGTTTGAAGAAGTCAAATACACGTTCAACAGTATTTTTTTCCATAAAACGAGATAACCCCTTCATATATTTAATTCGACTTACGTAAAAGTACTTCTCTACCGCGTTCCCAAACATACACATTGTTATCTTCAGAAAAGATTTTGAATTCTTTCTTTGAACTAAAGTCATCAAGTCATGTTATCAAAAAGAAAAAAAAAAAAAGGAGCCATCAAGCCATCGTATTAATTAATCTCTCTAAAATAATTGAATTCTTGAATTGGTAAGAATTAAAAATGATCCCTATCATTATTATCGAGTTAATTTGAATTGGTAGGATGAGGGCTGCGAAGAGCCTGCCAACTTGTGTTGAATTTTAATTTCCCCACCCCCTGAACTTGACCCTTTGCTTGTTTTTGGTCAAAGATAGCAGCTTTTTCCCACCTTTTATTTTGGTTAGATTTATTATTACTATCTATTAGAAGACACTTCTTTTTTACTTATGTAGTCTAATAAATATTATTAATCATTTGAAAATAATAAGATTTGTTATAAACATTTAGATATTGACTTTTTGTGAAAATTTAGGCCAGTTTGGATGTCAAAAGCTATGATTTTGGTATTAATGATGTGTTTATGAAAGTACTGACATAAATCGAGTTCTAATACCATTTGTGGATTCAAGTTTATGCGTCACTTGTAAACAAAGATAAATAGTGCAAACGGCCCCATAATGTAATGATATAAAAACTCACCACTAAATGAGAGGCTGTTGGTTCAATACCCACTTATGACCCATGCCCTTAGAGCATACAAAGTAAGACACATTAACTTATTTGGGAACGCGGTAGAGAAGTACTTTTACGCAATGCGAGGTAAATATGTGAAGGAGATTATCATGTTTTGCGAAAAATATTGTTAAATGTGCGTTTGACTTTTACAAACGTTGTTACAAATAAGGCTATGATTGACGTTCGTGAAATTATGAATATGAATCCTGACGTTGGAGGGACCCAAAAGCACGTGGTTGAATTGGATCCACTATCTATTTTTTCACACACAAATATTCTTTGCCCGAATTCATGTTTTGTTGAAAGAGATTTTGAATATTGAAAATTGACACTTTTTCTTTTTTACAAAGAAAAGCTTAAATAAATTGAATCACATACTTATTAAAGTCAGAACATACCATCATGTAAGAACTGGTTATCTACTAATAAGAACTGAAATTAAGCTCAATCTTGTAAGTTGAATTGATTTTTTATAAACTAAACCAATATTTATTAGTGAAGAAGCACATGGCATTGTTGGTGATACAAATTGCGTGCTTAGAGGCAGAGCACATGCCTCCTACAGCATCACCTATGGATGTTCCTCTTCCAAGGGCCAAATTCTGAAACAATCCAACTATAACCATATCAATGGTTATGTTTGTTTGCTTGGCTCCCCGGTATCATTTCATTTCTTGTCTACATTCATTCACGTTTTATTTTAGTTTCAAACCAGCTTATCGTTACGCACATGCAGGTTATGATGATGACATGGATGAAATTTCATACTACATATATTGGCAAAAAAAAAAAATTCAAACTATATATACATATATATTAGCTTCATTCTCAAGATCTGGAATATATAAAGCTTAATAACAAAACATTATTTTATCTTTAAAATAGTATACACTGCTATGCACAACCTATTCACAACACTCGATCCGTAAAGGCAATAATTTTAATCAATCAACTCATTTATTTATTTCTATTAATTAATAATAAACGAAAAAGTTTAATTATATCGACTCTCTGTGTACTTGCATCTCAACATCAATCATCTCATATTAGCCTGTTCACCCTCAGCTACCGGCGTTGAAGTACGGCTTCCCCGCCTTGAGCGCCGCGGACGGTGGCGGCCTCCAAAACTCAACCTTCCCGTCTCCTTAAACCTCTGTCTCTCCGACGGTATAATAACGCACTCCGGCGGCGCCACAGGGTACCTCAACGTATCATAGCAGTACGAGTAGTACATGTAACGCTCCCGGAACCTCCGCATGGCACGGCGGCGTGCCGGAGTTATCACAGTATAGTCTTGGGCTGCAATCTGGGCGTGGCGGTCGGAGCAAGCACCAGTGTGGACTTGTTGAATGGGGTCGACGGAGCAACCGTCAATTATGAGGTCCTTGAATTCTGATACAAAAGGAGCGAACTTGTAATTTACTTTGTATTTACCACCTGAAGTAGCCCAAGTTGAAGCATCCCATATGGTTGCATAAAGTGACATTGGCTTTGATGGGTAATCACCACCCATTTCTTCACTTCTTTGTACCTCTCTTACCGGTACTTCGTCTATGTAGAATCTGCAAGTTCAAGTTTCAGAGGTCAACACCGGGGAAAAAGGATGAGTAGAGAGAAAATGCATGAAATATTGTTTACACTTCTAAAATTTGTGAAGCTGATAAAGCACACGTTTTGTATTATGAATCATTCCCATTTATTTCCTACTCATTCTCTCCCAATCTTTTTTTTTTACTTAGTAATGCTCACTTACTATCATCATAGATAAAGGTATGTATTTTATTTTATGTATTTTAGATAGTTGTTAAATATAAACAGCACTGGAGGAGTACAAATTATTGGAGATGATATTCCAAAACTGATCTCTCTCAGCCTCTAGAAAACACCAAACTCAGCTGATATAATTTCTTCCTTTAAAAAAATAAAAAGGAATTTGAAGCAAAGCTGGTGACATTAAATGCATGCATGCATATATTCCAATGCGAAGAATAATATAGGGCCAGCTAGTTTTGAATTCAGTGAGAGGAAATAATATTAATGTGGGAACAAAAAGTTTTTTAAACAATACAGGCATCTAGCTTAGTTTGGTAATCTAACACATAGCTGCGCCATGTATTAAAAGCACTAAAGAATCAAGTTCACATACTTATTCATAGTGCAAATGAAAATAATTCCACAAGCCTAGGTCCACCAATTGGATCAATATACCCTTTTCAATTTGTTGTCAACTTCCAAATACATGTGCAAAGAAATTAAATTGTAATGAAGGAATTGAATAGAATTATTCAGCCATATTCTAGAACCACATAAGCGGCCAATTCACTTGTGTGTTAGGAGTTCAGCAAAATTGAGAATCATTATTTTGCCCATTACCCCCTCAATCTATTCAACGTTTGCCCCCACAACCAATTCAAAAGCTTTGAAAATTCTGTCAATACCAAGGACCGTGACGCGTGGATGCATGTGAGTTATATATATATATATATATATGACACTCAAAAACCAAAAAGAAAAAGGAAGAGTGCTCCGATATCACATGTATACAGATACATCATACTATTCAAAGGGATAAGAAACAAAGTTTACGTGAGAAATACAACTTGTATAAGATAATTGTTTCAAAAAGTGTATAAATTACAAAAAAAAATCAGGATAACTTCCTTATATAGCTTCCAAGAAATAAAAATTCACCGTCAAATCGTGAAATTGAATTGAAATATTATAAAACCTGAATTGAATTAATTGCAACCTTGATCATTTGAATGGAAATTTTAGAAAGAGGAGGGTAAGACAATATTTTTTCATTTACAATTAATCTAACCCAATCCCATGAAAGTTTAACATAATTTTTATAATTTATAGAGACTTGATGGTGCCTTTTCTGCTCTTTAAAACTTGTGAACATATGCATAATTTCCACAAGGCCCGTATACACCCACCCACACACGTGTATGTATGTATCTAAAAATTAGCCAAAAAAGTGAAAAACTGAATGAATTGTATTAAGCAACAATAAAGTTAAAGCCAAACTTTTCGGCAATGAAAAGTTGAAAACTACTATTGGCCATCAATTTGATAGTTCACAAGTCGTAGAAGTGGCCCACACGCAATTCCAAACGCTCTCACGGAACGTCAAACAAACCTCTGATCTATCAAACATCCCAAAACATCTCTAAAGCAACAAACCACCCGCCCACATTTACCCATAACAGCTTTCACTTGGGATAATAATACACGCACATATATTCGGCAATTTAAATTTATAATTATTGCAATTAAAAAGAGAGAAATAATTGAGATGATGAGACTCACATGATATTGATTGGGGTCCAGAGAATGCTGTATCTGTGAAACTCTTTGGTCGGATCGAACCAGAGACGATATCGCTCCTCACGGCCACGATGTGTGCTTCCATTGCCGTACAAGTTCGTCTGAAACCTCCATGGTTTTCCTCCAATATTGCCTAAGAACTCGAAGTCCAATTCGTCGTGAGTCTTCTCGAATACGTCGCCATTTGATGTCTGTTATAACAAATTTCAAATCAGCATTATTCTTTATTTAGTTTCAGGCTGTGTCTTCGTATGTCTCACTACTCCCGATCAACAATAATCTAATGTACATTCACCAGACTCCAGAAAACCAGATTAACAAATAAATAGCAAATATTATGCACACAAACTGACAAAACATACGTAGAAGGCGACACAAACGCCAGCTGTATAATCCGAAGGCAATTTGATGTTTGCGCTGAAGAATCCATACTGGTACATGCTGGAGGAAATGAAGCCCGAACCTGTTTCATCGAAGACGAAGAAAGAGAGAGAGAGAAAATCAGCGTCAGAATACAGACACAGAAGCAAACAGAGCTTGTAAAATGATGGAATTACCAGTGAAGCGATCGAGGAGGAGACGGACGCC
>JANTPZ010011552.1:0-10130 GCA_025593235.1 Vachellia pachyceras | reverse complement strand
TACATTATCAAAGTGTGGTGTTTCAGAGAGAGTCGAAAATGTCAACCTCGTCAGATTGTTACAGATCAGCTTGGTTGTGTGTGTTAATGATGGTGCTAGGGTTAGCCTCAGCTCAGTTAACTCCAACCTTCTACGACAAATCTTGCCCCCAAGCCCTCTCCATCATCAAATCCGCAGTCCTCAGCGCAGTTTACAAAGAGCATCGCATGGGAGCTTCTTTGCTTCGTCTCCATTTCCATGACTGCTTCGTTAATGCAAGCTCTATACATCTCCCTCCCTCTCTCTCAATCTCTCTCTCTCAACATTAATTTCAGCTAAGTAACTTGTAGTGCTGTATATTTACAGGGATGTGATGCGTCAGTGCTGTTAGATGACACGTCAAGCTTCACAGGGGAGAAGACAGCAGCCGCAAATACAAATTCTCTGAGAGGTTTTGAAGTTATCGACGACATCAAATCCAAAATGGAGGCTGCTTGTCCTGGAGTTGTCTCTTGTGCTGATATTATAGCTGTTGCAGCTCGTGATTCTGTTGTCTCTGTAAGCTTATATATTTATATATTCATCTCTCAACTCTTTCCTTGTTCACATTCATATAAATCATTCAGATATTTCTGCAGAAAGCACAATATATAACTGTTATATATATTTTCTCAGCTGGGTGGGCCAACATGGACTGTAGAGTTGGGCAGAAGAGACTCAACCACAGCGAGTAAAGACGCAGCCACTCAGGACATCCCATCTCCGTTAATGGATCTCAGTGATCTTATTAAATCCTTTTCCAACAAGGGTTTTACAGCCAAGGAAATGGTCACCCTCTCAGGTAAATTCAGATAACTTTTAAGGAGCTTATTATGAATTGTGATTATGATTAGCTGAAAAATCTTAATAATCATCTTGAAATTTTGCATGCACATGTACACAGGAGCTCATACAACTGGACAAGCGAGATGCCTCTTATTCCGAGGTCGTATATACAATGAAACAACCATTGACACAGACTTTTCAACATCAGTGAAATCCAAGTGTCCTAGCCTTGGCAACGACGACAACCTGTCTCCACTTGACGTTAGCACTAACGTTCTGTTCGATAATGCTTATTACAAGAACCTCGTCAGGAACAAAGGCCTTCTTCATTCAGACCAACAGCTCTTCAGTGGTGGCTCCACGGACTCTCAGGTCACAACCTACAGCACTAATTATGCGGCTTTCTTCCAAGACTTTGCCAGTGCCATGGTCAAGATGGGAAACCTTAGCCCTTTGACTGGTTCTAGTGGTCAGATTCGCACTAATTGCCGCAAAGTTAATTGATTGATGAATATGATTCATCGTACGTCAGCAAAACATGCCCTGTTTAATTTATGTGTACTACCTAGTAATTTCATCTGTTTCATTTCTTGCGTTTCCCAGTTGTATTATGTGGATCTAGTTACAAGGTATTAATGATCGTACTGTAACGTGTTCTCATGCATGTGATTTCTCTCAAAACAGAGATGAATTCGCTATGTTATAGTTTGGATTGGTTTAAAAGGAATTTTAGTAATGATCCGTTTAATTCCCTCTTGATCAGCAGTGTCTAGCATTCTTACGACACAAACTTCTAGTACTTTCAGTTATTGTCAATTCATTTCCAAGTATTTTTATTGTTGGAGACGGAATTACATATGTATAATTGGCCTTGGTTGGTTGTTATGGGTTATAGTTTTTTCCCTCTCAGATTTGACTTTTATAGCAAGTATCGGTTTTCTTGTAATGATCATTTAGTTTACGGTTTAATTTGTGAAAAAAAAATATTTTATATTCCTAGGTAATTTTTGTAATCAGCAAATCATATGCTAATTAGAAAGATAACCACAATGGAGAGCTTGATTATTAGAATGTTTAAATGCCCCCTATTTACAGAACTAAGTAGCTTGGATATGAATGATCACTAATCTTTGAACACTACCAGATAAAACTTACATCTAATATCAGAAGGTGGAGACACGTACTGGTTCTTCGCATGTGAATCAATTCTTTACATTAATACGTTCGAGTGTTGCAGATAAAACAAATGCTTTGCTTTTGGTGAGAATTTTAGCCACCGGTTGCTTTTAGCTATAATCCAAAGTTATAACGAAAGAGCCAAACAAAGATTTCCACGAAAAGGAGACGAAGTGTCCCAAGTCCATATCGTGTTCAGGCATTTTATTAGCCTTCGAATGGAGCATCCGTCATGATAGAGATAGCTACCTGATTTATGGAATATTGATATACTGAAACAGTTTCAATATCATTGCAATGAGCCCAAACTTAGCCCAAGCCGCACCAGTAGTGGATGTACATTTTTATTGTTGAATATGGGAGGTAGGGAATTTGAGTCAACCTCCATCTCCATGTGGTTATAGTCATCTTCACGATCGTTACAAGACAAATGATGTATAGAATGGAAGAGCTGGATGGTTGACATGTATAGTTTGCAGAAACCGGAGGAATTTGGAAATGGAATGTGGGTTAACATATTAATTTTACGTGATTCCACTGGAATGAATATTATTTTTCTGACCATTTTTTGTAACAAGTTATTTTTCTGTTGGGATCTATGTTCTCAATAAAGGATTTAGCACGCTAGCCTTTCAATTTACTGGGTTGTCTGATAATGACTATTTGATCACTGCTGCATATTACAACCAATAAACGACTCCTTATTTTCACTTCTGCATCTCTTTTAGGTTTACAAGGGATTCATGATAGGGAAAGTAAGACATGAATCAAAGTAGAGACAGAATTTAGCACTCCAAACTGTGACATTTACACGGCTATGAGACAGGATATCAATTACAGTATGTGGTTCTTTATTTGATTATGGGCTAGTTGTTTATGACATATTATCCCAGAGGCTGCATTAGAATACTTGTTGGCTATCGATGACATTTTTAATTCATGGTCTTCTTCCGTGGCGGTGCCTCAGCCTTCGAAGAAGGGATCATTGGCGCCCTCCTTGGGTCATTTCTATTCAAAGAACGGATCATTCATGCATTCCTCACAGATATGCACTAAATTTGTCTTCTGACTTATCTCCCAAAATCAGAATATTTTAAAGAAATTATGGCCAATTTGCTCATCCCACAGCTAGGAAGATAGTATGTCCCTCTCATTCTTGGTTAACTCTATTACATGTTGCATGGCTCTGTCAGGTTGTGTGTGTAAAACCAGGAGAATATTTCAAGATGCTTTACATTAGCATTAATGTTGATTCCTTCATGTTTACTGAACCTCCTGCTGATTGTGGGGAATTTATTGACCTTCATAAATTGGGTATTTAATATGCCCCGTTTCCCCCTCCTTTCCTGATTTTTTCAAGCCTCTTGTTAAAAAACAATAATAAAACATAACTATCATTTTCAGCAATGTGTGAATTTAGAAAACACATTTGGTAGAGTTAGTCTAATTCAGTCAGATAATACAATGCTCAACCCATCAAATAACCATATAAGAAAAACTACTATCTTCGATTCTAAATACAAAATTACACTTTAAATAAGATCTTATATATTAAGAATCATAATACGTATTATTTTCAGAATTTTTTTTTCATGGTCTCCAGAAAAACCAACTCTATGCCAGTCACAAGAAAGCTGCAATAATGATTCAGATTAACTTGTGTATGTTTATAAGAAATTGGGGAAACAGTTTCACGGGTAAAAAGAAATAAACTATAGATTATCAAAAAGTTCGGCGGTATTTAGTATGGGAGGAAATATTAACTTGGAAAAATGACACACAGGTCCCATGGAAGGGAATTAACTACAAAATGGTCTTAAAGATTCAAAAAATTATTATGAGGTCTCAGGAGTAACTGCTGAGGTTGTTAATGAAAGCTGCTGAGGTTGTTAATGACAACCTCAACAGTTACTTTTGGGACCTTATGATAATTTTTTGAATCTTTAAAACCTTTCATTCATTTTTTTGTTTACCTGGGACTTAGCTGTCATTTTCCCTATTAACTTCGTTGGTAAGGTATGCACCGTTTCTAGGGATCTCCTTTGACCCTGATCACGACTAATTCCTCAAAAATTTAATATACAAATTATCGGTGTAATGACTTAATATGCAATGATGTGAAGCATATAATTTTTAAAGCTTCAAAAAAACACATAAGATAGAATATAATTGAAATACCATACGCTTCACTAGATTCAACAAAAATTAACGTATTAAAATTTAAAATTATTAGCATTTCATACATCTGACTTTTTGGATTTTATTTTATTTTTTGACACGACATGATCTACATCGTTCTTTTTAATAAAGCCTAATTCTATTTATCCCATTGTTAATTTGTTATGCACTCCTACGAATTATCAGCATACAAGTAAATGACTTAGTTTTAAAGTGTTCGGCAAAAAAAAAAAAAAGAGTTAGTTTCATATGAATTTATTTACTTATTTTGCCGGTGGAATCGAGTCGTATGAATTAATTCATTAATGGAAATTTTAAACCTCCTTCGAGCGCGTCTAGATTAACAAGCATCATCAAATAGGATAGAGCTGCTGCTTAAATAATGAACTAGAAGTTGCTTACACGTTTGTCATGTTAAAATTTGGCAAAAAAAAAAATGACAAATTGACATTAGTTTATTACAGCAATCAAATTATAAAATTATATATGAGGCGTCTTTTTTTTTTTTGGGTCCCCTCTGGAGTTTCCTATGGGAAAAGAACTTGCAGTTATTCAATTTCGTCATCAGAATTTACTCGGTTTTTGCTGCCAACGAGCTCCTTGTTTAAATTCTCAAGTAGACAAAGTCTACACAGCCAAAGACAAAACTTCATCATTTAAATATTTTTATTTTTGCTTAATGTTACAGAGTATCATTTTTAACCATAATTTTTTTTAAAATTTAAATTATATGTATTATTAAAAACGAGACATGATTACATCTAAAATTTTCAATCATGTCGTCATATATTTTTTTTAAAAAAATAAAATTCAAAGCAGGAAGGAGGAGAAAGTAGCATATATGATATCCCAACAAATTCCTATTCCAAGCCCCTCCAAGATTTTTGTTCATTTTTTAGATACATTTTGACATTTGGTTTTGAATATATATAAGAAAAATTGAATAGTTGAGATTTGGTCAGGTTTATTTTTTTAATACATTAAAAATTAATTATTTCACCATTCAACTAATACAGATTATTAGTTGTTAATGCTCTCTCTCTGTATATAAATTTTAACATTTGGCGTCCGCGATGAGTGTTTTTGAAATAAACCTTGCCTAGCCCATTCTTCATTATTTTTTTTAATCGTCTTAACCATGTCACTATCCTTCAGTTCGAAAGTTAGAGATAGTGGATGTCGACCATGGCATGAAAGTTTCCATTAATGATTACTGCATCATGGACGAGTATAATCATTAAGGGCAAAAGACTGAATCATCATCCTCAAAGCAGCTTAAAGCAACTGGGTCAGAATGCTAGCTACTATATTAATTGACACTAATTAATTAACTTGATAATTCATTCAACAAGCTAAGTAAACTAGTATCATATTTATGAATAAGCGACTCAGCCAGCTTAGTTCCCTCTTGTATTTAAACCCCCATTTCCAAAACCTCATCACCACATCATACTCACAAACTCATCACAGGCCAATCCCTATAATGGCTTCTCTAAATCTTCAGTCTTTGTTCCTGCTTCTTATCCTCGCTTCAGCCTCCTCCTCTATTATTCCTACCTATGCTTATCAACTCACTCCTCATTTCTACGACAAAATATGTCCCCAGGCTCTTCCGATCATCAGGTTCGTCGTTCAACGTGCAATCCTCCGTGAACGACGCATGGGTGCCTCCTTACTCCGTTTGCATTTCCATGACTGCTTCGTCAACGTAAGCTACTTAAATGACACACGTAGTTCTTCATGCGTGCGTGCGTGTGTGTGTCGCTTATATTCTTCCTCTCAATTTGCTCCTGAACTTAATGTTAGTGGTTAATAACTTAAATATTGGAATATATATATAGGGATGTGATGGATCACTTCTTCTAGACGACACCCCTACATTCACTGCGGAGAAGACAGCCTTACCAAACATAAACTCAGTCAGAGGTTTCGAGGTTGTCGATGAAATTAAAGCGGCTGTCGACAAAGCTTGCAAACGCCCAGTCGTTTCATGTGCTGATATCTTAGCCGTAGCAGCTCGTGATTCTGTCTCTATTGTAAGTAAACTTTCTTCATCTTTAGATTCATATTATCTGTAAATAATCTCAAACTGAAAATCTTTGTTTGTGATTCTGTTCATTTTACAGTTGGGAGGCTCACTGTTTGATTACCCAGTACTGTTAGGAAGAAGGGATGCGAGAACAGCCAGCAGAGACGCAGCAAACAGGAACCTTCCTCCTCCATTCCTCAACTTCTCACAGCTTGTCGCAAATTTCCAGTCTCATGGCCTAAACCTGAAGGACTTGGTCGTCCTCTCCGGCGGCCACACCATCGGCCAAGCTCGCTGCGCCACTTTCCGAGACCGCCTCTACAATGACACCCACATAGACCGAAAGTTTCGAGCCAGCTTGAAGTACACTTGTCCCAGAATCGGAGGGGACGACAATCTTGCGCCGTTGGATTTCACACCGGCTAGAGCTGACACCAACTATTACAGAGCTCTGATCAAGAAGAAGGGTCTTCTTCATTCCGATCAAGAGCTGTTTAGGGGAGACGGTGGTGAAAGTGACAGACTGGTGAAGTTTTATAGTAAAAACGCGTTTGCTTTTGCCAGAGATTTTGGAGCTTCCATGATCAAGATGGGCAACTTGAAGCCTCTTACAGGATATGAGGGTGAGATCAGAGTTCATTGCAGAAAAGTCAACTACTAAATTAATTAAACTGGACAAATTAAATATATGCAAGGATTCAAGAATTGTTCAGATTATTAATTAACTAAAATTTAAAATTATATGTCAAGACGAAGCTAAGTGAGTTGAATAATATTCACTGGGCAAGGGTCATTAATTATATACGAGGTTTGTGTGTTTTAACAAGTGGAATTTACGGGTCGCGGGGCAAACTTTTCATGTACAAGTGTTGGTTGTGTTTATTTTTTTACGTGTAAAACCATGCAAATTGTTATTTTTTTCAATATTAATGATCATTATATTTTTATCGTTATTAATTAGTGAGTGTGAACGTAAATGTGTCTATGTGCTTGTTTGGAATATCTGAACGGTACACGTAAATCAAGACAAAACTATCTCAAAATCTGTAAAAACCATTTTAAAATCAGTAAAATCATCTTGAAATCCGCAAAATACTTTGAATTTGTAAACTCATTTCTCCTACGGAATTCTCAAACACACACTATATATACAGACACACTTACCGTGACTCGAATCATCCCGTTAATATACACTCGCTAAGGAGACGGTAATTAAATGTGATGTAAAGAGTCAAGATGAAGGGTTTTGGAAACATGAGAAAGCAACCGTCATAATATTTAATTGTGTTATTGTATGAATATTCTGATCTTTTCAACAAATTTTTTCATTTAATTTAGAATTGATTTATTCCACTCTGACGTTAAAAAGTATATTGAATATATAAGATCAGGTACATGAACGTGACAGTACGTAAAACTCGATCAATGAATCAATAAACACGAGTTATTCACTTAAAAAAACACTAGCTGTACTCCGGTTCTGTTCTAGTTTTTCTTTTCGTGGTTTCTTTGTAGTTGTTTGATGTTTCCTTTACTTGACTTATTCACTATTTGTAAATTTCCATTATTGGTAGCTTATTATTCTATATTTGAAGATGTTATTCAATATTGTATTCTTCTTCTGCAAGGTTTTGAGTTTTTGTCCATGTTCGTAAAAAAAACACTAGCTGTACTCTGGCCATGTTCGTGGCAGATGAGTTTTTCCAAGTTTGGGAAATCCTACTTCAGTAACATCTATAAGTAGAATTATGCAACATCTCGGCTTTCGCCATTATATAAACACAACACTGGAGAATTCAAATTACCGAAACTAAACATTGCGAGGAAATAATGTTTTGTTATCTAGTGTACTTTATGCGTGTCAAGTGGTTATTGGCATTCAGAATAAAAACACCAATGAAATGAATCTTTGAAATGGTTACTCCTATGAAACACAACATCAAATGCGATCCAATATATCAATACATAATTCAAAGGATAAGGAGAAAATTGCAGGGACCGCACATATGATCACTCTTGGTGAATGTTTTGGATTGCCGCGGTGATACCTTTACAATCATACTCCATGATCTTCATCCAGTTTTCAAAGTCTCCAATTTCCTTGGACAGAGTTCAAATGAACATTCGTGATAATTTTAGAATTTTAGTGGAGGACTTAAAAAGCAATGACAGTAAGGTCATGAAATAAAATTATGCTTCTCAAATTTCAATATAATGCAATAAATTTATGAGGAAAAGACACACTGAATATAACGGGAAGCAGAGGGTATCGTATCACATTCATGATAAGTACCTTTACAGCGGTGTTCAGAGCATGGGTTGTGGCAAGCCATTGATCCGTCTGCTTCATGAATTGGGTAACAGTGGTAGACAATGCTCGAATCTCTTGCTCAATGCACTTCTCGATGACGTAGCATTCTTGAACTCCGCCATTGACGGTTTCCACCAAGAGATCCGAAACATGCACCATTTTTCTTATCGCCTCTTTCTTAGCCTTTTCTGCTTCATCACACAGCGAAGTCAGTTCACAGAATGCAACACCAAAACCTCAAAAAAAAATTGATTTCAGAAATAAGGCAAAAACAAAAAGAAATTATACTTGAGACTTGCACGTAGGTGCGTATGTAAAACAAAACAGTGAATATTAGGAGAGTGTCGTATTTGGAGAGCGTGGTTCCTAATTAGCCTAATAACTCTAACTCATTATGTTGAAAGCATTCGCCTTCATGAGTGGCTACTATATAAAAGACGCGAGCGACGTAATAAAGTCATAGCTCCTATGTACGTACGGCATATGAATACCTAATTTTGTTGAATTTAGAACCTCTAACACCGTTTGAGGTGTTGGGTATCATCACAACATGCATCCAATTAACTATTCTCAAATACAGTCTCTCCGGTAGTAACTAGATGATTAATTCACATATATTAAAATATTAATTAAATCAATTATATGTGATAAATGTGTGTTAGTTTCTCTAAACATATTCTTTGATCGCTATCATATCAATAAAAATCCATTCTAACTTTTAATACATGCAATCAATACAATTAATTTAAACGGAATTTATAAATTTAAGAGGTAAAGTTGATTGAAGTGGTCGAATCAAACACATCAAATAATTGCTTGAGAATTGAAGGTGGTGTATAGCATGCTAAAGCACATATATTCTAGAAACAATTTTATTGAGGTACTGTCGTGTACTAAATATGAGCACATCTCATCTCATGACGAAGTAAATCCTTCCACTAGATTAACCCACTTGGTGTATATAACAATATTAATTAATTCAAAGTAGAAGCCATTAATTATGCATGTCTGACGGTGATTCAATATTGTACGACTTTGTTCAAAGTTGAATATCCCCCTCATACGGGTCATTCCAATGCGTGGCGTTCCAATTAATTAATATGGAATCGCTTTAATCCCTTTTTCTGTGATTCTACTTAATTAATCCTAGAGAATTAAGCAAGGATGGGCGCAGTCGATCCACCAACTAAGGATCAAGAGATTTAAGATGATAACAACAACGTCGGACGTCGTTACTTAATACTATTGCCTTTGGAATGCCATCTTCGAATTGTTTAGCTTACCTTCTTAATCCATGTTTCTCAGACCAAACGGGACATCTCCCACGGTTTTTCTCCACCTAAAACTTTAAGATATGACTCAAAATTAACATTGCACCTGAAAAATCCTTCAGACACTGATTACTGAATTCTTGTTTCAGACGATGATCGAGATCAATGAACGGCATGATGAAATGATGGGTTTATATGAGCTTAGTATAAAATTATTAATCATCACGTTCAAAACAACACAGATTAATATGATGCAGAACAAACCAATTGCTTAAGTAAAAGAGAGAGGCTGGTTTGCTTGATTTGGAGTGCAAGTAATGAGTTTATTTATTCGTGGTCCACAAATTGGTCAAGAGAATAT
>JANTPZ010011539.1:0-10593 GCA_025593235.1 Vachellia pachyceras | reverse complement strand
TACTTCAACAAAGCCACAACCACACCGGCTTCTCACAAAGCGAACCGGGTAAGCTCAACAGTTGGTATGACTGGATATGCATAAATTCTCTGATGATTGTGATGGAAGGGACCCTAATTTTGAAGCTTGTGATGTCAATGACTGTGTATTGTCTCTATTGTAACATAATGGCTTTCGGTTGGCTTTGCTTAGGCATCATATTATGGTGTTCCTCATGCATGCTACCATATGTAGTAATAGTTTTTGACCCCGTATAACTCACGGGTGCACTTAATCATATTTAATCACATGATCGAGACATAAAATTTAGATATATACCACCTGTAATAATTAATATAAGAGTCAATTGACTTTTTTTTAAAGAAATTAAGGAAACCAAATATATTACTTAAAACTATTTCCTTAATCTATATTAAAAAAGTCAATTGGCTCATTTTAAGGATCATAATATGACCATAAGTAGTAATGAGTAGTGTAGGTTTACCATAGGAAACATTTATTGACATACAAGTTTCCAAATTTTGACGTATTTAAGGATATGTTTGGATTAGCTTTTGGAGAACAGTTTTTGTCTCAACTTTTTTAAGTGATTTTAGAGAATTGATTTTGAATATATTTTATAAAAAAGTAATTTTAAATAATGAAAGTGTTTGGATGGATATTATCATAATGGCCTTTTGGTGTGAAATTACTAAAAAAAAAGTGGAGTAATGTAATAATTATATTAAGAGAATATCTAATTCCTATTTTTGTTTAAAGTGTAAATACCATATAAGCATATGTAAAATAATGTATCTTTTAATAATAAAATGTGAATAAATGTTATAACAAACAATTTAAATTAAATTTACCTAAAGAAAATAAAATTATAATAACATTGTAAATCCTATTGATTCTTAAAGACTTGTTAATGACTCTTAAAAATTTGTCAATAAAGTAATAATTTTAGGAAATGAAATCATTTATAATTAGTCATATTTTAAAGAAGAAATTTTAAATTAAAACCTTAGACGACATGAATAACAGATGCCAATCAACAAGATTCATGCAAGATTTGAAGAAGGATATTTTGGGTGTCTGATTAATATAACACAGCAACCGGCCACGGTATATCCATAAAGCTGCCATCATCGGATTGATTTTCCAAAACCATGGTTTGGAGGCCCAAACCATGGTTTTGCTTTCAAAAGCAATTGTGTAAAAGTGAGTGTTCGATAACTTTTTTTCTCAAACCATGGTTTGGGATTCAGGAGCACTTTTTATGGTGGGTGTGGGATTCAGGAGCATTTTTTAAATTAAAACCATAGTTTGGGATTCAAGAGTACATTTAACGTGTTTTTTCGTAAATTAAGATAATCACATTCATATATTTATCTCAATTTGTATGAAAGTACTTCTCCACTGTTTTGATGGTATATAGTCTTCTACGTGAACAGCTCAACCCACCTCTTATCCCTCCCATGAGGGGAATGGTAGTTCAAATAGGCCAATATTAGCGGTCCTTTTTTTGGGCCATTAATTTCTAGCTGCCCTTGTCCTCAGCCAATCTTAATCATATGGTCCTGTCTGTCTCAACAAAATCATATCAATTTTGCTGACATAAAAGGGAAAGAAGACTAGCAGACGGAAGCATGCAGTTACCTTTTGGCTTTGTTGTGTGAGGGGGAAAAACCTAATGTTCATCATCCAGCCCCACCAACAAGGACAATAATCTTATTAAATCTGTTAATCTCATTGCAATAACCTCGTTTCGGTACGAGTAAAAACCAATATGGAAGTAATACCCTTTACTTGATTTAATGAAAAGTATGTACTTCCTAGTCCACATGGTCTTGCCATTTGCATTCAACTACCGTCTTCAAATATGATTTAGTCCATTAGAGTTTAAAAAGAGGAGAACTTTTTCTAGATTATGTATAGCTAATACTCAATCTATTCTAAGATCACTCAAACGCCAGTCTCAAAATAATAAAATGAGATAGAGTAGCGTCCCTTATCATAAATGTTTGTACTTGATATGAATGGTTCAAAATTATGGAAAGGTATATTAATTGACTTCCGATTAACCAATGAAAGAATGGCAGCTGACCTCCACGTAATCAGTTAGATCATTTGAGCTGTTAGATGCGTGTTTGGGAGAAATCAAGGGGACAAGGGTCGGCAAGTCATGACGCTAAAGCCCAGTTCTTAGTTGGGCCTGCACTAGATTTGCCATATCTAACCCACTAATATTGGGCCCGTTTGGGAACAAGGTGAAGAAATGATTTTACGTAAGTCAAAGTAAATATATGGAAAAGATTATTTTGTTTTAAGAAAAAACACCATTGAACGAGCTTTTGACCTTTTCAAACGGAATGCTAAACAAGCCCATTATTAACATACTATCAACCAATCAAAGTTGCTTTTAATCCCTCGTAACATGACAAATTAATATTTGACTTCTTGTTATGAGAAATGTCATATTTAGTATTTGATAGTGCCTTGAATATAATTGCTTCCAGAACGATACTTGTGATTAATAAAAAAATCTACCACTACTGTATTAGGTCTACTAGAAATGGTTCGTCTCGATTCAAATTAAGGTTTAAATCTCACTCTATATAAACACATCGTATGACTGAATAATAAACCAATTGGACGAATTATTTTTGTTCCTTTTCTTATATTACGTCGACAGTCTTATGGTTTTTTAAAAAATGTAAATGATATTTTGAAAGTGTTTTGTTTTTTTACGTTCTTACGCTAATTTAGCTGTAAAATAATTTATTATTACTTTTGTACGTTTTATATATTCAAATCGAATGCCATTTTCAATTTTTTTTTTGTTTTTAACAAGATGCCCCTTGCCCTGAAAACCTTGGAAGGTAAACATCAAAAGGGGACACAGATCTAAAATTATTGATGACATCTGACAGTTATACAGTGTTGTGTGGCTTTTGCACAAAGCTAAAAAGTCAAACATACATCTAATCACATCATCGTTCATATCTAAATCACTTCCTATTTTATACACACACATGTGTGTGTGAACTATTTTTAATTTTTTATTATTTTTTGGCCATAAAACCACAACACTTTATTTATTCAAGTATAAAATATTATGTGCTCTGGTTTTTCTGTAATGGGGGAAATCATTAACACCCACCAAAACATAGACCTAATTCACAAAAATCAAACATCAAAAACTGAAAAATCAGTGGTTTTTGTTCAAATTTTTGGCGATCATGCATTTATGCGCTTCTTCTAATATCATTTTAAAATTTAAATTATTAGCACAGCTCTTTAAGGTATTATAACCTCACTTATTTAGTGCTCTATCCTTTAAATGATATTAATTATAACGTTGGTTTGAAAACGTGGTAGAAAAGTATTTTTATATAAGTTGAGATAAATATACAAAGGAAATTTTCTCGTTTTGCTGAAATCCCATTTCCCTCCGTCGACTACACTACCTACTCTTTGACTTAACAATGATCTCTTTTGCCTTTTGGGTTATCAAAGAAGAACAAGAAATTGCAGTAGAGCACAGTATTGGCGGTGGTTGTCAATCCTCACACACATGTACTCATTTCTTTCTTTTTTTCGATCGATTCAGAGCCTTCTCTTCCTTCTTTCTTCTTGCATGGACCTTCAACTTGGCCTCTCTCTCCCCTCCTTTCATTATTCCGACGATGCCGATGATCTCTTCACTCCATTCCCCATCTCTTGCCGCCACAAACATAGCTTCTCTGATCTCTGGGACGACGACGTTTTGCTTCCCACTCCACCTTTCCTTCCCTTAACACCTTCCCATGAACTTGACCTTGACGACGACGACCTCCATACCAGTCCCTCCATTGTCATTGGGTACCTATCTACCTATACTCTTCTGGCACGTAACTTGCACTGCTCAATTCACTACTTCATTCATATATATATATAGTTGCATGTGAATACATACATACATATTAATTTGCAGAATTAATGGTCTGATTGATGAGAGATATTCTTGGTTGTCGATTAACTAACTGGAATTTCACTAATGATGCAAAAACCAGGCCTGATGCGGTAGAGCACAATATCGGTGGTGATCCTCATATTCAAATGAAGTATTGTCAGATGCATGCTGTACAACGTCAACACCATCTTTATTCTTTAGTAGTTGCTTCAGCCTCTTCCTCAACCTTATTTTCATATTCGCATGACTCTCCACCATCGTCACTTCTGTTTACACGATGCTCGCCTCCGACGACACCTCCCCCGCCGCCGAGCACTCCTTGCTCCCGCTTGAGCTTGTTGAATACTGAGGAAATGTGAAGAACTCTGAGAACAGCATGCTCTCAGATTTCGCCTCTGTTTCTCTTTGACCCCCAGAAACTGCAGCTTCCAAAGACACCTCCCCCGCCACCGAACACTCCCCTCTCCCACTCGAGCCCATCGAATAATGAGGAAATGTGAAGAACTCTGAGAACGGCATGCTTTCAGATTTTGCCTTTGTTTCTTTCTGGCCCTCCGAAACTGCAACCTCAAGTTTTGACTTTCGTCTTTCTAACGTTAGGTGGTGGTTAATACTACATGTCAGACGTCCTTTTAGCCTCCATCTCCTTGTAATGGCATTGCTACTGATTTGATACTTCTGAGGTTCATAATTAATCCAGAGACAAAAATGGTGTTTAGCCCTTTTTAATAAAATTTGATTCATTAAAATGGAATCAACTTGAGTTTAGGTCTTTCCGTTTAAAGTTATGATGTTTTTTTTTGTAATAGTAAGTAAATTGTTGCCACGTGCTAGCTGAACAAAAATTGTTGCCAAGTTAACATCATGCCGTTTGTAGGAATTTTAATGAAAGTAGGTCTTAATTCTTTTTTACAAGCCATTTGATAAGTTTAAATAATAATAGAAATAGTAGAAATTAACATGATATTAAAGATTAATGTAGTTTATAAATAAAATGTTTAAGATCACTTAAATTTAACATTTTAACTTTTTCTATTAGTATGCACAAATTAGTTAACAAAAACTTATATTTGAGACTAAATGAAACACATTATAATTTGAAGGATTAAGTTTTGAACTTAACTCCCTGTGAATGAAAGAATAAATTCTAATTCTTTTCCAACCCCTTGGGACCAGGGAGCAAATGGCACGTGAATACATATACTCATATGGAGAAGAAGAAAAATAAATAAATAAATAAAGAATGGTGCATTTAATTATTTGAATTATTGTGGGTCGTTTTCTATGTTTCGTACATATTGATTTAATTATGTTAATGTGGTAATTAGTTGTACCATGAGAAGTTTGGTGAAATAATCAACTGTTGTCTAGACTCCAGAACTACCTTTTCTCATATAATTATTTCTTCCTTTTTTAAATATAAAGTTTTACTATTAACTAATTTATAAAATTTTCAAAAAGAGTTAATTATTATGTGTAGTTAACATGTGAAGAAATTGTGACACCATTCTTAAAAATATTTTTAACATTTAATTATTAAAGTTTTAATGCATTGGGATAAAGTGTTCTAATAAGTAGGGATTTTATTTAAAAAATAAATTAATGTAAATTATAAAAGGAAAGGAGAATTTGTATTTAGAAAAAAATTCAAACCCTTAAATTGACATTATATTTATAACCGATCTTATCTTTTGTGTATAATAATTTTTTTAGGATTATGTGGTACAAAATATAAGGTAGAAAAATAACCAAATGACGCGTTATTCGGTTCTGTTAAATTATAGGTGTCCCTCATATTGGAAGTAACTCTATTTTTTTTTTTTTTTTTTGAGTAAAGAGAAATTTATTAGGCAATGAAAGAAATTACATAGGGAAAGCAGAATAAACTAAGTGAACGAGAAGAGAAAGAACATAAAAGTACAAGAGATGAAAAGGAGGGAAGTCAGCCAGGATTAACAATGCTATCAATAGATAATGCTTGACGGGTGTATTCAGTAAGGCTTAGTGCCTCATTCACCATGCGCAGCGCAGGAACTTCCTCATTAGCAAAGATACGTAGATTTCTAGCTCTCTGAAGTTTCCAGCAAGGGATTCCAAAAAGGGTGGTCCATCTAGACGTCCTGTCCTTCATACTCAAGTTTTCCTGAAGCCATTTTGAGAACGGCCTGGACAGGAAATTCTGAAGGTGATGAGAAGCAACAATAAAGGACCAACACTCTTGAGCTAGTGAACATCTTCTCAGGACGTAGTCAATATCCTCATGCAAAGTACCACAAATTCCACAAGCAACAACATCTGTCAAATGTCGCCTTAGACGTTCTTTGTTAGTGAGCAATCTATCTTTAATAACCAGCCACAGGAAAGTTCTAATCCTCTGAGGACCTTCCCAACTCCAAGCCAAATTCCATATCTTGTTTTCCTCATCCCATTGCTCTTGCATTAGAAGATCATACGCAGACATGACAGTAAATTTACTTCCCCAGCGCCAAATGATGGAATCTTGATCATGCTGATTATGAGGAGCTTTGAACTCACGGAATTCCTTCAAGATGTTCTGCGGAAGCTTGGTCTGGAATTCAGACTACTTCCACTCACCATCACAAGTAACAAATTCACAAACTAGTCTTTGGCTTTCATTCTCGTTAATAGGGTAGGCAGATAGATGAGTAAGAGGTCCAAGATCACCAATCTAGTGGTCAGACCAGAACCTTGCAGTTTTTCCATCCCCAATGCGCCATTTACAACCAACAGCAAGGTCTTCCCACACAGTAGAAAGGCTTTTCCACAGGTATGATGAGTTCCTGTTAGAAAAACTCTGGCGATCCGTGTGCTTCCATTTATATTTTGGCCTCAGGACCTGAACCCAAAGCAGATGTGGCTGATTTTGGATGGTATAAGCTAGCTTCATCATAAACGCAGAATTTTGCCATGCCACGTCTTTGAGCCCACAACCACCATTCTTTTTTGGTAGACACATTGAAGACCATTTCACAAGAGGAATTCCTTTGTGCTGTTCAGTTGAGCCCTAGATAAAATTCTTAATAATTCTCTGAATTTTTGCACAAGTGCCAGTGGGTAGATGCACAGTTTGCATGGTGTAATAAGCAAGTGTAGATAATGCAGCTTGTGCCAAAGTGATCATTCCTGTAAGGGATAAAGTGCATGCTTTCCATCCTGACAGCTTAGCCCGCATTCTTTCTTCAATATATCTATAGGTTTCCTTGGTTACCCTTTTATGAAGAATTGGGACACCAAAGTACCTACCAAGCTGCTCAATCCTCTGGAATCCCAAGTCCTTGCAAACCTTATTAGCATACTGATGAGGAACATTACGAGAGAAAAAAAACACTGGTTTTAACATTACTGATTTTCAAGCCAGACGACTGACAAAATTCCTCTAATAGCTTTTGCATGAGGGACATTTGCTCCTTATCTACAGCACTAAAGAGCAAGAGATTGTCAGCAAAGAACAAGTGTGAGAGCCGAGGGCCATCCTTCCTCAACTGAACTGGTTTCCAAGAGCCCCTAACTACTTCCATGTTAAGCGCTTGCGAGAGCCATTCCATACAAAGTACAAACAGATAGGGTGATAGTGGATCACCCTGACGGATGCCACGAAGGGGTTGAAAGGAATCCGTTGGTTTTCCATTCCACAAGATTTGCATGGAAGAAGTTGTAACACACTGCATAATTACACGCTGAAGCTTAACAGGTATCTGAGCATCTGTGAGTGTATTTGCAATGAAATCCCAACTTAATCTGTCAAAAACCTTTTCCAGATCAATTTCGATCGCCATCCAACCTACCTTCCCACTTTTCCTTCGCATCGATGAATAATTTCTTGATCATTGAAGGTATTGTCAGACATTAAATATGAACACTTCTTTCATTTGAAATTTAAATATTGATTTATCACATTGTATGAACTGGCCTCTTTTACTAAACACATTTTAGTTAATAATCCATTATTTTTTTTCTTGCTAAACTTAACCCTCAGTGATTTTAAAATCTTATATATATATATATAAGACATTTCTAAGAGTGCTAAGAGTAATTAATAATTTTTATGTAAAATGTCCCAAGAACAGTGTTACAAAATAGATTGTCTCGTATTACATAAAAACACTGTTGAACTTATTTTTAGGTGAAAATTAAATGTTTGATGTGACGTACGTCAACTTTCATACGCTTCATCCTCCAACACACCACACACCCTCCCACAGCATGCAGCCGTGATTCCCGCCACATCCCTCTTACTTAATACTAATCTCTTCTAATTTCATTTAAATTTAATCACTACTCCTCATTTTCAATTAACACGTAGTAGTAGTAATAATAATTTATGCAAAATGGCGATCAAGCCCCTGGCCCCACCTCTTTGAAATTCTTTCCCACCGACATTCACATATTCAAACCCAAATTCCTATGCTTCATTATTAATCGTGTGTTGTTGATGTTTGTTGTTTGTGTAAATAGCCAACATTTATTTTAGCACACTATTTATTATATTTTTAATTGCCTGTTTAAACATCACGGCTCATTAATCTTGGAACCCACCGCTTAAACGCCGCATAATTAATTATACGAAGACACAATAATATTGTACAATTTACTCATGTAATTTTATCTATAAATAATTTTAAACATGTTTCATATAGATTATTTTTTAAATTTTATTAACTCTATATTAAAATTTATCAACATATTCATTTAATGTATATTATACCCCATCAAAAAAGTCAATACAATAATAAGAAAATAAAATTATATATTTGTATGAAAAACTTATAAATAAAATTAAAAAATTCATTCTCCCTGCCCTCCCGTGAGAAGTATGTAAATAAAAGTGATCCTGATTTTATAATCACCTGCTAACTTAGCCATCAAAACCTATATAATATGACTTAGCCATCAATACTCCTTCATGTCTTTGTCTTGTAGGTTGCCATGTCCACACCAATTAGGCTCAGCTGGTTTGAATGCTCTTGCTCCAATACCCTAATATACATACATACATATATATGTTGACATCTAATATTGTTAAATTTTTTTTGGACCATGAAAATTTTGTCAAATTAATAAAATAAGCAACCCAAACTTTAGTTTATATATACGCATAATTAAGAGTAATTACACAAGTGCAAATACAAATTTTCATACGTCGAACTTCGTTCTCCACCTGCCCTACCTAACCCACCCTTATTGAACTCTTTTTTTTTTAAAAAAACCCCTACAAACGTGAGGATATACTCTATTATTTCAAACCTATTAATTTTTGTGTAGAGCATATTATAACATTTTTATTTTTTATTATGCAACTTTTTACAATTCACACACGCACCCCAACGGGATTGAGAATTTTCTCTGTAAGGGCATGTTCGAGAGGGTAGAATTGGACTGTGGAATTAGAAATGTAATTCATTTCCTATGTTTGGTACGGTGGAATTGGGAGGTGGATTTGAAAATAGAAATAAAAATGGGTAAAAATGATTTGTATGATGTAACCCATGGAATTGTGGAATTGATTTTTTGGCCTCTCCTATTTTCCATATCTATATTTATTTACATCTCCATTTCCGTTTCCATCTACATCTCCATTTCCACCAAAATTAATTCCAACGTACCAAACGAGGCATAAGTTTTTGAAAAATTACAAGATATATAGAAATTTTAAAATATCCAATGCAGAAGTATACCGTGTGTTCGTTTGGGAATGCGATAGAGAAATATTTTTACGTAAATTGAGGTAAATATATGGAGGAGATTATCTCGTTTTGCGGAAAAACACTGTTGAACGCGTTTATGTGGAGTAAATAAACTTTTTCAAACAAGAACAAATTTTTACTTGTGATGAGAGAGGAAGTGACATGAAAGAATATGATTAAGTATTAACTGCAAACTATTATTTTCTTTTTTCTAAAACATCATGAAATATTACGTACTATAAAATTTTATAGAAATGAATACAATTACAAAAACAGTTTCACAACAAATGAGTAATCCGGTTTTCTTATCATTTCATGTTCTGAAAATTGTCCTTCCACGGTGTTAATTAATTATGAAGTTTTTTTGGTAATTACTTTATTTCCTTAACTTTGATTTTATTGTAATTTTCCCATAACCATTTTATCTAATGATATTACTGATCAATTCAACTAAAAATTGCGTTGAATTCTATATTACAGGAGGAAGCTTTTTATAATTTCATATTTTATTATTTGCAATCCAAAACCTAGGTGAGTCCGATAATGAAACCAAAATATTTCAAAGTTTTACCTTCCTTTCATGTTTGGATTTGGAACACAATTTTTTTTTTAAAAAAGGAGAATCCTAGAAAACACTGTATTGGTTCATTTGAGATGCAAATCCGTATTATATGGACCTCTCTTCTTTGTCTTTCACTCTCAAAATAGCTAGCCGTCAATTGACTCCCTCTGGTTTCCTTCTCATCAAGCCTCTCTCTCCCCCCCCCCCTTTGGAGATCCAAGTCAAGTTTCATTATTTTCAACGCGTCATCTCCGTCCAAAAATTGATGTGGGTTTCTCTCCGGCCATGTGCTTCGCCGGCGGCAAGACTCTCCTCCACTTCTCTCCCCTACTGCTTCTTCTGCTCCTCTCACTTTTGCAGATATGGGTCTGCTGTCACCCTTCGTCCCT